>VZRU01003684.1:710421-728880 GCA_013398155.1 Pedionomus torquatus
CGTGGCGCCGCCTCAGGGCCGTCGGGGCCCGGCCGGTCGTGGCGCCGCACCGCCGAGCTGGCCGGTTGGCACCGCCCCCTCCCGGCCCTCACAGCCGTTCTTGCCCTCGGCCGGCCTCTTCCTGACCCCCTCTGCCCCGTGAGGTGGCGCCGGTCCGGGCTCCAGGCGGCCGCTCGCTGCCCTCAGGGCTCGAGGTGGCGGCCTGGGGCGGGGGCCACCGAAGCGCAAGGACATGGTAAATGGCACCAAGAAGAAGCCACCACTTGCGGCGTGTGTGGGTGTAGAGTGGGGGCACTTGGCCTAGCTCAGCCCCCCTCAGTGGCTGAGAGTGGGCACACGTACCCCCTCCCTGTTAGGCATTGGAAGAGAAGGGGCTCGTTTGTTCTGCTTTAGTCATATAATTGGACGGGTGGTGTGTGTTCCTCTCTCATGCATAGGATCAATCTGGAAGGTAAAGCAGGTCATTTTAAGATGTGGTTTCCACCTCATTAACCAGCTGAGGAGCCCACCAACCTTGGCAAAGCTGAGGGGATTTGCCTCGTGACTGGGGACTTCTCTGCTGGCTACGTGTGGAGCGTCACAGCGAGCTCCTTCCCCTCTGGCAGCTGAACCCCTGGGGACCTCTCATCTCTTTGGGGACAAGAGCACCAGCACTGCTGGGCCCTGGGCAAGGTGGCAGTGACTGTCCCTCCAAGGGCCCATGCAGAGCACAGCATGCCGTGGCACGTGGAGCAGGTGGCCAGGGCTCCGTTTGCCAAACCCATGAAGATGGGGCTGTCCCCTGTGCTCTGTCCTCAGCACGCAACCCGTGCCTCCATACAGGGCTGAAAATAGTTTCACTGCAAGGAGTAACCATGCAGATCCACGGCTACCTGGTTAAACGGTTCTGGTTTAGGCAAACAGACATGGTTTCCTAGTGTGTGGCAGCACCTTTGCATTTCTGTCTCTGTCTTCAAGGAGAGGAACCTCGCTGCAATCTCTACCGATGCCTGCCCCAGACTGTACACTTCATGTGGAGAAGTGACTGCCAAGTATGTTTGACGGGAAGGTTTAAAGGAAGCTGGGGCGGAGGTCAGAAAGGCTCAGATGAGCCAGCAGGCAGAACAAAGAACATTAAAAACTAGAGCATTTCAGCACAAGAGCAGGAGGAAGCACGTATGGTTGGTGCAGCAGTGTGAAACCCTGGGAAGGCACACAGAAAACGTAGAAATCTATAAAAAGAGATTTGTGCCCATATTCCAAGGGGTTTATTCTCAGCTCTTGCCTCATTTCACAGGTTTTAATGCTTTTTGTCAGCAGAACTAATTACCTGAAAGTGCTCTGTCAGCATGCTCTCCATCACGCTGCACAACTTGGTGGTCAGAGTTGGGTTCCTCAGGATATTTGCTTTGCTTCCTATTTCTCTTCAGCAGCCTGGGTTATTAACATGGGCCAAGCCAGCCTAACACGTCTGCAGAATCAATTGCCACAAGAAGCACAGGACTGATAGTGACTCCAAATTTCAGTTGGTGTTACACGTCATGCACTCCTACAAGGTAGGAATCAAGACACTTAAATATCACACTGCTTATTAGATCAGTGGATCTAGTTTAGTAACCTGGAAAAAGGAAAACAAAAAGACAGAATCTGAATATGGGACACCACATAAAAAGAAAAATTATTTTTAAAAAATCCTGAAACCATGTGTGGCAAAAGGAATTTCCTGTTGTTACCACAAGCAGCAGAAGGATCCATGGGGTTGTGTATGTTTGGAAATCATGGATAAACTTTTGGACATCATTTCTGTCAAACTTAATTGCAGACCAGAAGCTGCAACTTCATTACATGTCCAAAAGAGAAAGTAATTTGCAGTTCACAGTCTAAATCTCAGTAAATGTGAAATAGTGTGACATCTGCACCTTTTGAGGGTATATCAGCAATCTAAATGGGGACTAATTTCGAAGTCATCGCTTAGCCTCAGTGCCTTTGCTTAAAAAGCAGGACTGATCATTAGCAACATGGAGCCTTTCATACTCTAAGATCTTCCATCATATATTTTAAGACCTTTGTTTTCCTCTACTATCAACTTGCCGTTGTCAGAATTACAGTCCAGTGTGTTTTGCAATAGAAAAAAGCTGGATATCTCCTGCTTAAAATATCTAACTGAAAGGTGATTTGAATCACCAAAAGGCCGGAGAGTTTATAGCAATTTAATTGTAACAACTTCAGTTGAACATAACGACTCAAATTCCTTGCTCTGGAGTTACATCAGGGATGAACTGTGTCACAGGCAGCTTGCTTCTTAGAATCAGAAAGATAGCCGATGAAAAGAGCAGGTGCAATTTAAAAGGGTGTTTAAATTATATCCTATAACACACCACTTACATTACCCATATTATGCTCACTTAGATGACTAAGTCTATTCTCTAATTACAGTGGAGATGATTATGGCTGAGTATAATCTACCTAAAGAATTATTAGACTGTCTACAGAATGATTACATACCGGCGACACAGAAATCTTTGATGCTTCCTTTCTGTCTAAGCTGTCATGAGCTGTGTAAAGTAGCAAGGATGAGTGGTTAGAGCACGGTCCTGGGAATCAAGGGAGCCTGGCGTGTATGTTGTTCCGCCATAAGCTTGTAACCTCACGGCAATTAAATTACCTCATACATGAAACGGGAAGAGCATTTACTCACAGCTGCATCTTTGAAATCTTTGAATGGAGATTGCTGCGTAAACAGAAAATACGAAATTATAGTCATTAAGACAAAGCCACAATGCTTATCTATCGATTATTTACTCTTTGGCTTTAGTAACATAACAGAAGAATTTATGGATATTAAATATTTTTTTTTCTCCTGTGAAAGATGAATTTCCAATGTGATGCAACATCAAAGAAGGAGAGCGGGAAGGACACATCTTTAGAAAAGAGAATTTCAAAGAACCTTTGTTCCATGTTTTATCTCTGAAAGGAATAGACCAAATGGCAAACACAGCAACATACAGCTTAACTTACAGTTTATTTTTGTTCTGCTTTAAACATCTCCTCAGTTGCAGATCAAAGCCTATTCAGCAGAACTAGTACCCAAATCCTCAGGACACTGCAGCACTAATCTTTGATTCATCTTTCCAAAATACTTTCCTCTGCAAGTTCAAGACAGCACCCATGCAGGCACACAACCAATGGAATTCGTTTTTTTCAGCAGTGTTTAGAAGGAGAGAAGCTGGTTTAATGCAGACAGTAAAAAAGACCATCTGTTGAAATTACGTTAAAAAAAATCCACTATGATAGATTTTGGTGAAAGGGTGATGCAGCCAAGATTGGATTTCTGTTGTTATTCATTTTTGTTATTTCAAGCCACCGTCTTAGTCTTGTTCTCTCTAGTGGAGCACTCATTTGGAGTACCTAAAGATCGGATGATCTGGGGTTGTACAGAACAAATGTACCTAGTTGCTGCTAAGTCATCGTTCTAAGCCTATACCCATAAAGGTGTCCCAGTATACTTAAATGATTCTTCTCACAGTAAATTATAGGAGCACAAAACTTCATACAGAAGAGTTAGTAACATTGAAAAACCCTGTGAGCGTCTAAGATAGTAGTTACACCATAGGCCAGAAAATTCAACTGGTGTCATAGAACAAATCTAAAGAACAAAACCAATGATAATACATCAATGATACTTGGGTGTTCTGGGTGTTTTATATAGTCAGGAGACTGGACCTGAGAGTACTTCTCCCATGCTGAAGGTGGCTTCGTTAATAACAGAGAAAGAGGGTGCCAGGTGCAATATTCTGATGTGAAGTAAAGTTTTCACCTGCTGGGCTCAGTGAATGTTCGAAACAAAAAAGGTATGAGAAACCCTGGCTGCAGCCCCTTTATCCCATTATACCATTGAAGATCGATCCATGTAAATGGCTGCAGCTGTACATAAGATGACACTGTAGGCACAATGGCAGCCTCAGATGCTGAACTCTTACTCAGGCACCACAGACGGTGATTCATTTCTCCATGGCACAAGTGACATAACAGAGCACAAGTGCTTAGTCAGTGTCACAGGAACAGAAGACAGCACGCTGCAAAGACTCTGGCCACGCTGCAGTTACCCTCAGCATCTAGAAAGCTGCAAGGCACAGCACAGAACCCAACTACTAATCTACTCCATTGCACGTTCAAGGTTGCCTTCTTCTGAAGTAATGGTGGGATTTATCAAAAAAGCAGCAGTCTCTTGCTTTGTTTTGATAAATTTTGTAAGTTTCTGTGTTTCAATTTATATCTTATGACAGCATACTTATTTTGATAGCTCTAAAAGGTATCACAAGAGACATTATTATCGGCTTATAAAGTCCATAAATGTGGAGTCTTTTTAATGTGTTAGAACACCACCTGTAACAATGAGGCTAAAAAGCTTGACAATAGCTTAAGACTCATAATAATAAATAGTCAAAGCGGGAGGAAGAAGGAAATATGTCACCCTGAGAAGATAAGCCAGTAATGACAACAAAGAAGCAGAAAATACAGAGACAACGGCATTACTTCCTTATGCAGTGATCCTGTTTAAGCTTCATGTAGGCTGCTCGTTGTGATGCTGCCTGGACAGAAATGCTTGTAGCAGACCAGTGAGCTGGAAAAGGTGTCTCACTTCCCTCTGCAAGAAACGCGCCATAGTAACTCTGTGCTATGTAGTTACTCTTATTAAAATTATATTAAAATGCAAGGAGATTTTTTTTTCCTCAGCATTATTCATAAATTTGCAACAGCTTGAACATAAATCAGTAAGATAAAATAAACAGTTCTGGTGTTATGCAGGTGATATAGGAGCTCCTTAAAGTGACTGTGTACCTGAAGCAGCTTTATTATTGTATTTTAATGTGTCGTGGCTGAATAATCTGTGTAAATTGCTGAAAATTAAATCACAGCACTTAGAGAAAAGATGGGACCGTAATACAAGGGACAGAAAGTGCCACTACGTGATTTATCAGCCATCTGGTGCAGTGCAAATAGCACTCCTTCAGGGGAGGTACAGCCTTCTGATTAGTTACCACAGCAACAGGTCTGCTGAGTACGCTGGAAAAGTTCTGTGTGTCAGCAACCTGTTTTCTCCTCCCATGCACATCATACACTGTGGGGTGGGAGCAGCGGCATATCCTTCCAAGGCTATACATGTTTTTGCTGCAGCATTTCTGATTATTTCACTTTTCAGGAGGCTTAAAACTTGGGCAGTCTTCATTTATTATGTTTTTTAATATGACTTTTAAGCAATCCTGACTCAATAAAGCCTTAAATGACTTAATGATGATTAAGTCATTTTCCTTATTCATGGAAGAGGTAGATAGCTGCACGTGGGAAGGGACCTCTGATAACAGAAATACTTCAAACTTAGATAAAACAAAGAAGTCCTTTTGGCTCCTGTACTTCCCCAAGGATGGGAAAAGATACATTTAAGAATATCTGCAACTGAGTTTTACTCCTCAGATTGTCTCCGCCATCCCACTGGTGGGGAGGTGGGATAGGGGGGAGAAGCAAACAAGTTGCTGTGTGGTGCTTAGTTGCCATGTGGGGTTAAAACACCACACTCTTTGGTATAAAAACAACCCAGATTCACCTAAATAGCCTTGTCCACGACTTAAAAATAGTAGTTAATAGGAGATGGGAAAAATAACAAGCTATTTTATGTTTCATGTTGGTTGTGTGTTATTCTTTACGTACATCTTTTAATAAAGAAATGTCAACAGTAAATTACCCAGGAGTTTTTAAACTACCTTGTGTTGGCTGTGGATATCAACCAAGAACAACTGCATGGTATGGACAGCTGCTCCCCTGCCTGTTTTTTGGTTCAGCTTGGAGAATAAAAGCCTGAGGGGTGACCTCCTTCCAGCCTACAACTTCCTCTCAAGAGGCAGCATAGGGCACACGTGCTGATCTGCTCTCTGGTGACCAGCCACAGGACACAAGGAAATGGAATGAAGATGTGTCAGGGGGAGTTCAGATTGAACATTAGGAGAAGGCTCTTCACTGAGAGGGTAGTGGGACAATGGAATGGGCTTCTCAGGGAAGTGGTCACAGTACTCAGCCTGTCAGATGTCAAGGAGCATCTGGATGACACTTTCAGTCATATGGGTTCATTTTAGGTAGCCCTGTGAGAACCAGGGTGTTGAATTCCATGATCCTCATGGGTCCTTTCCAACTCAAGATATTCCATGATTCCATTTAATCTGCTATGTCCTCCCACTGCAAGGGCTCCTGCTGTTTTCTCCAAGCCTGCCCTTGAAGAACCTGCCCACACCAGGCAGCGGTGTGACAGCAGAAGCCTGGTGTCTGCTGGAGCAGCTGGTGCTGCTCCAGTCTGTCCAGAGACACTGACATGTCCCCATGCTGCCCTCCCACAGCTGCCTGCTAAAGTAGAAAGATTAATTGACCTGCTAGAGCCCCCCCTCACCAGTCTGCTTTCATATGGCCCCACCACAACATGAATGGCTGGTTGTGGCTGTGAAAAAGTGCCGTGGGGAGCTGGACTTGGCTGAAGTTCTCAGAAGCAGGATCTGGTGCCAAATGAATAGGAGCGTTGGCCATTTCTGCTGTGTGTGTGCTCCCACTGCAGTCCGTGCTCATTTGGCAGCTGTAAGATGAGCAGCACCGGGCTGGGAGCTTTGCTTCAGAGCCAGTTTTGCAGAGGCAGAGCACAAGTCTACATCATGATGTCCCAGGTTGTCTACGTGTCCCATGATGTCCCAGATGTCTACATCATTACGCCCAGGTTTTAACCCAACTAACAATAGTGACAATACTGAGAACATGACAACACATAAAGGCTGAAATACTGGATGCAAACGCAAATTCTTACCTTCTTTTAAAAGGAAGGAACGTCACCAGTCTTACCTCTAACTACAGCGGTCAGTGTTGCTAAGACTAAAATCCAGCAGGACATAATTTTCTTTAAGCTACAATTAGTCCATTAGCTATAGCCATATAGATTCCATACCCAGGGGTGGACAAGAGGCTACTAAGAACATTCTGCTTTGTATTTATGGGATGAAAACCTGTTCTCTAAAGACACATTGCAGCAGATTACAGAGACCAGAGCTAAGCTGTGCTATTTACTGCCAGAGACAGCAGGCTCTGCACGCAAGAGACATAGGTATTACCTAGTTCACTACCCGGGGAAAGAGGCAAAAGAGGAGACATCAGCTGCTTTAGAGAAATTTCAATGGCACTAAAATGTAAGAGGACAGGATTGCTTTAATGCTTTCAGTCCGACTCCCAGATGAGGAATCAATCATTCTGCGTCATTTAATCTCCTTAAGCAGGTCATGACACAAACTAGAAATTAGAAGCATTGTATTTAATATGAAGAGCAGCTCTTAATGGTAGTTAGCATCAGCCTCATGTTCTTCCTCTAAAAATCTAACTGCTATTTGGGGAGCTCTGAAAAGTTGGTTCCACTAGAGTTCCACAGTCAGATCCTACTATGTTAAAAGTGGCTTTGCTCCTTGCTTGTCTAACAGAGATGCAGAACCATCAGAACTTAAAAAAAAAAAAAAAAAAATTTAAAAAAATATTGTCCCATGGAACAAACTCCAGCCCTCCATCAGGAACACAGCCTTCAGAAACCTGGCACAAAATTACTTACCTGAAATGTTTCAAACTATACTGTCTTTGTGGCAAATTTCTCAGCTAAACTGAGCTCCTACTTTGTTTTATATTGCTCAAGAGGACAGAAGTACCACACAGCTCCTAACCGGGTGGAACCCCTAGCAAAAATCGGACTGCTTTTGGAGCAGAATCTCCTAGAAGGAAGAAATGTGATGCTGGAGGAGGCTCCATCTGAATCTCCTCCAGGCTGGGAAAGCTGATAATGAAGGTCCTTGTCCCTGGAACAGATACAGAACTTCCTACTGAGCTTTTCAATTACGTTTTTTTTTTGTGTGAAACTGTTGACATAATCAAGCAGGAGCATGAAAACAGAAGCAGGGTGGCTAAAGAAAGATCCTTATTTTGTCAGTTGTTTTTCCTACATACCAGGAGAAAACTAGGGCACAGAACGTAAGCATTATGATTAACTTTCAAGAGAGGCTAAAATTATCTAGGATTATACAAATATAAGCAGGTTTTGTTTATTTCCTCTTGCCAAAACCAATTCAGTGTTGAAGATATATAAAGGGGTTCAGGGTGGCTGGTTTGGGGGGGGTGTATGTTTATTTGGTTTTTTAGCAAAAGCTCTACAATTTGGCTGATGCATTTTTTAAGCAGCAGTCAAATACAATGTATCTATTTTGAATATTCTTTAATGGTCCTGGGAAGTATGAATTTATACTTTGTTGTAAGAGTAAAAAAATCTATAGAGTAACTGGCTGAAGCAGTGATTTCTAGTCAAAGTCAGATCAGGAACCGTCTTATGATCTGCAGTACCTGCATCAGTGGCTGCCAATGTTCTGTCTGCCAAGCAGATACCAAAGGATCTAGGAAACAAAAGCTTTTGCCCTTCTCACACCACTCTGCCTACTTCCACTCTCTCTCGTGGCATTTCCCCTAGCTTTGGTCCTTTTCCCCACAACACCCCAAGGCAGCGAGCTCTCCCCATCCTGCCGATACTCAGCTGCTATCTGAAACTGGGATTTCTGGCTCAAGGGATACAGCAGAAACGCCAGGGTGTGGAGAGCACAAAGACAACTGGAATTTATAAAGGCTGGCCTGTACCACCTATTTTTATGCTGAAGTACTCAGGAAAGATGCTGTGGATCATCTACGTTCTAAATGTCATGAAGATGAAACTATGGTAGTAGTTTAGTATGTCCTTAATTAACACTGCAGTTTTATGGCTCTGCCACACACAGCACTCACCAGAACACCTTTTACTGGGGGTGTTGCTGGCAGCACGAGGACATAAGGTACTGGAAAAGAAAGGTTTAAGACCAAGTAAAATGATTCCTTCATTTTCAACACCTTTTGCCTTGTCAGTTGATCTCAAAGAAGAATGTTTTAAAAAACATTTCAGACTACAAGCAGCATTCCTGAAGCTTTGCCAAAAGCTTTCTTGTGTCACTGCATTGCATATCAAGAATTTTCAAATAAAATGAGCTCTGAAGGCTGCTTCTGTAGCTACAGAAGGCACCAACTCCCACTGCAACTGCTGTGTAGCAGCTCTGAACGACAGGCTAGCATTCCAAAAACCAACAGCACACATTTTCCTGAACAAGCACAAAACAAGAAACATGTGAAGAAGGCTATAAGCTGCAGGAGGAAGGATCCAGCATGTGCTCACAACTGTTTTGAGCCCCCTCTGCTTTTTTCAAATCCTGCATTTTAGCATTTTACAGACAAGCAGCAAGGATTTGTTTCTTCAGGGAAAGCACAGCTTGCATTTCATGTGTGCGCCAGCTAAAACCTTGCTGAGTGCCGCTGAAGTTCCAATATTCCTTCTCCTCTTGGAGGACAGGCAGCTGCCTGCTCTGCCCTCCTGCAAGCCCTGTGGATTAACAAGCAGATGTAGCTGAGGTTAAGGCAGGCAGTACTATTTCTACCTAAAAAATCCTTTCATCTTCACAGGACTGCAGTGCCAGCAAACGGCAATAAAGTTGAAGTGACTTCTCAAATCTGCTGCCGATTCTGCACTTTCAAAAATCATAGAATGGTTAGAGTTGGAAGGGACCTTGAAAATTATCGAGTTCCAACCCCATTGCCATGGGCAGGGAGACCAGGCAATCAGTCTCCCACTAGACCAGGTTGCTCAAAGCCCCATCAAGCCTGGCCTTAAACACTTCCAGGGATGGGGCATCCACAACCTCCCTGGGCAGCCTGTTCCAGTGCCTCACCACCCTCACAGTAAAGAATTTCTTCCTAATATCCAATCTAAATCTCCCCTCTTCCAGGTTAAAACCATTACCCCTTGTCCTATCACTATACTTCCTGACAAAGAGTTCCTCTCCAGCTCTCCTATAGGCTCCCTTCAGATACTGGAAGGCTGCTAGAAGGTCTTCCAGGAGACCTTAAGAAGGTCCAGGAGACCTTTTCACTTTCAGAAATCTAATGCAGCTGCAAGAAAAGCACTAAGAACAAAAACCATCCACTTATCTGACATAAACCTACACACACCACCAAATATACTGTGCTGGCATTCACAAATTAACCACAATACATGGTGACTGGAAGTTATTTTTACATTTCGCTTTCAAAATCTAAGTAGAAAGTAATGCCAGTGTGTATTTCACAGCAGTCACTCCTATTTAATACAAAGGAAACAGCAGTTGGCCCTTACTGAAGGCATACACTGGCACCCCATTATTCAAGTGTAACTTTTTATAAATTTGGTCTGTAATTTGGGCCAAGTTTATTTCATGCTTTTATTCCTGAGCCACGTTTTCAGGGAACATATTAAGCACTGCAAACAATCATCCAAAACCCTGTCAGACCCAATTCAAGTCTCAGTTCTGCTCTTCCCAACAGCAACACACACAGTATTTCCTCTTCAGTTGTTCAAGTACCTGCCAGTTTCTATATCCCGGGCAAGATCACCGTAGGAGTCAACTTCATACCCCATTAACCCTCCTCGGCCTAGACTGTGCTAATTGTCCAGGATCCCCATGAAGTCAATGAGGAAAGACAGGGAACAACCTGCTAAGGCACCTATATGTACATATGGTGAGTTGTCCCCAGTGCCTAGAGCTCTGGTGACTATAGGGGAAATCAAGACACACAGCACACAACATGCAAGCAACCTCAGGAGAGCTTAAGTTGAGCAAGTTCAATTTTCATAAGCATTAAGGAAAAAATAAAATCAACATGCAAAATCATGACTGGTAAGAAAAGCTAAATAGGAAATGATTATTTACTATTTCTTCAAAATGTAGCAATCAGGACAGGCAACAAGCCTAAAAATAAAGGGAAATATTGTCTTCACTGTTCTAGGGACCCACTGCCATAGAACACTATGGAAGCAAAAGTATAAATGGGTTTAGGAAAACTAGATGGAATCATTGATGAAAAAGATCTAAAGCTTACTGAAAACAAAGGTTGTGGCCAGAATTCCATATCACATAGGCCATCAGCCATAGAATGCCATACACTGGAAGGAAATAAAAACAAAACTAAACACCCCACCACTGCATACCTTCACTTATACTCCCCTCCCCCCCCCAAAAAAAAACCCATCGCTATTGACAGCAATCTGGAATGTCCATGTGCAGCTGAACTGTTTAATAAAGCAGTCTTTCAATACTTACTTGTAACACTAGGTGGCAGGGAAAACATCTAGCTCATCTACAGCATTAGGGACCTTGAATGTAGTCTCACTTGTAAATAGTTAAGGATTAGTGCAATGCAGCAGTCTCTCTTTCCAACACGATTTGCTTTGTGTCTATACGCAGCCTTTAACAACATTTTTCAAATAAAATACGGTGGCCAGAGACCACAGGTTAGTGGTGCCAGAATACAGGATAATTTTTTTCCCCTGAGATACCTTGCCCTCTCATTTAAGAAACCATGGGAAAATGCAAAAGTCTTTCTTTCTCCATAAACGGTTTAAACAAACACAAAATGGAGCTCAAATCCTTATGGTGTCCACCTCTGTAAAGACACTTCACTGTAACATTTATGTCATGCCTCTATTTTTCTGAAACATCACTTTATTATATAAAATTCACATCACTCGTGTGCTACTTGTGCAAATACTGCAAAGGGGCAATGATGAAAAATTCTGCAGTTCAGGCAGTTGCAAAGCAGGGAAGCCAATGCAAATTGCTCTTCAGGCCATATTGATCCTCCTGTCAGTGTGCTCTTCCCCTTCTGCAAATGGGAAAAACTTCAGACTTGCAACAGTTTGTTCAGGATCTCCCTCAAAACTTGAAAGGAGAAAGGTATGATGTTTCTTCATTACTGCAAGTCCCGAGTTTCAAAATGTGTGTGTCAAGGACACCACCTCTGCACCTCAGAGTAACTTGCTGTTTCCCAAGTTACAGACATTTCCTACAATGTTGCTGACCTTAATAGTGAAAGTCTGACATTTAACTCCTATTCTGTTCATGCAGTTTAAAGAAAAACGCAGAGATCACTGGCAAAGTTGGTAACACTCTCCCTTTAGAAGGGCAAAATCAGGCCAGTCATTCTTCTCATTCAGTTTTGTATCAGTTTCTCAGCTGTATAAAGAGAAGCCGATACCTTCTAGCACATCTTTTAAAAACCTGCACCAAGAAAAAAAGCAAGGTCAGCACACTGCTTTTCAAGCAGCGACACCCAAGAAAGAAAGTTGAGTAATTAAGCCACAGACTAGAAGCTATACATAAAGGAGTCCTTGAATGTGATCTTAACACATATACGAATCACAGAAAGGCACTGAACTGGATTTTGATTTTCACAACACTTGATAACTTGAAAGTCTGTTTCATTTCTGAAAAATAAATTAATACAAAAATGTAAAAAACACCAATGTGCAAGTCTTTGCACATTTTCATAGTTTAAAATAGTTTAAAACATTTGTACATAATGAACGGAAATTCTCTTTTATATAAACAAAGAGTGCCAACAGCAGCTGTCAACTCCAAAACACAGAATTAAGATGACAAGAGAACCAGACAGTCTAAGTCATTGCCATTTGTGTCAAAAACATTACACCACTCTTTTCTACAACTCATCATGCTTGTACGTGAATTCCCTTGCAGATATAAACCCATCACTGTCTTCATCTTCTTTGTCAAATATGTCTTCTACCAAAGCATCATGCTGGGTATCATTTACCACTGCTCCATGCTTTTCAAATTCTTTCTTCAAGTAAATTTTCACCTGTTAGACAAAAAGCTGAAAGTTAATGTTTTTAGACTTATGAAAGAAATGAATACTGCAGTGTAAAAAAGGGCCACTCTGTTCAGTGTGGTGGTATTAGACAAGAAAAACACCCTTCTTCCTATGCCATTGCCAGAATAACACTTGCCTGACTGATTCTGCAGCCCCATTCAGTGATGAAATTTTCAGTAATATAATAGACAGTAAAGCTAGCAAATCAGTTGCCATATCTTTATGGTATCTGACTGAAAAATGAGCCAGGAAAACCTGTCATTCTGATACCTATACAATAAAGTTTAAATAAAGTTTAAATAAAGATGTTATTAGCTACCAATTGGTCAGAGACCCAAACAGCTTTTTCACATATGTATATCCTAGCACTTTAGCTGTTCACATATACTGTTTTTGTCACTTGAAATATATACAGAAATCTGTCCACAATCTCAGCATTTGCTAATCCAATGGGACCTACATTAATAAAGATGTATTTCTAGACATCTCAAAGTTTTGAAGGACAAAGATGACTAAAGACAGTTTTTAAACAGACTAGTGGAACAGTTATTTACACTAAGGTAGTTACTAATGATGATGGCCAGTGTTTTGAACAATATCAGATTATTTTTACTGAGTTTAAAGTTTGACTACTGAGATCCCAAGTGCTCTAAATTGCAGACCCTTCTATAAGAATATCAATACTAACATACCCACCTGTTAAACAGATACCACTTGTGTAACAAGAACTGTAATGTTGGACTGTTAACAGCAAGGTAAGTGGGCCATGTTTCAGGTCTTCTTTATTCATTTTACATCCTGGTATTTGTTAGGGTCATTGCTTGCATTTCTAATACACGGGTATTGGACACACTGACACTGTCTGATACACAGTGCAAAAGATTAGTCTTTTGGGTCTAGCAAACTGTACCAGCTCCAAATCAAAACTAACTTGGTGGTTTATCTTATGCAGAATCCAGCCATGAGAAGTTATCAGAAAGACTGAAAATACGAGGCAAACAAGGTGAATAATGCTGAATACATGCCCTTCGGACAGTGAATGCTATGCAACAGGACTGCCCTATGGAAGAATTTCTAATTCCAGTTTCTTTGTAAATCAGCAATGAACTCCAAAAAGGCCTGAAGTCTGGATAAATTTCTAATGTTTTACTTCATCCAAGTCTCCCATAAGTGTGAGGCACAGATGGGTCAGATGCCTATGCCTCTGTTTACTGAGGCCACTTTTGAATCCCCAGTCTAGCAGTTCTACTAGGACCCAAGGCTCAGCATGGTGCAGCATAGATGTGCATCCTTGGGCTAATTTTTACTGGAGAAAAAAAAAATAAAATCTACTGTTAAGGTGTAAGAAAGCATGTAAGCTGCAAGAAAAGCAAAGCACAGAGACAGGAGCTTAATTGTTAAGCCCAGAATAGTAGTTCAAGAGCATTCAACCAGGAAAGATAGCAACCTGCAAAGGCATAGAACTCCAAGGCAAAAAAAGGCAGAGTATTGGAAGGCAGCAACATTTAGAGTCATCTTCAGGGAAGAACAGAGACTCACCCTTCCTCACATGACTAATACTAGTGTGCATTCTGCTTGCAGAGTTGCTCTGTGCACAGTAGTAACTAAAATTTAACTTGTGTTTTGATACTTTCCTAAGAGGATCAAGTTAAGCTTATCTTTCATTTTCCACTATCCCATCCTGTTAGATTTGCTGACAAGGATGGTAACCCACTCACCTCTTGCTTGGACAGTTTCCAGTCATCATTAAGATCCATCTCTTGAAACGATTCATGAGACCTTGGTCCATTCCTAATTTCTAAAAGGTCAATGTTGAAAATCAGCGTGCTCTCTGGTGGAATTTTTCCTGTCCGAAATGGTAAGCATGGAGAAGAGTTAAAACGTTAAAATTTTAAAAATATTGAGTGCTGTACAAGAGCCATATGCATCAGAGCAGCGTTCCAGTAACACTACTACTTTCAAAGTATCCTGCAATTTGAACTGACAAGGATAAGCATCTCTAACAGTGATAAGTATTTCAGTCTGTAGCCTGGATCCCAAACAGCCCTTACAGCATATATGCAACAAGTTTTGTGGGCGACTAGTATGCTTTGATGTGAGCTCATATTGAGCAATCATCATCACAAAACAGTATTCTTGAATCTTTTTTTAATGGCCAGAGCCAGAGAACATGGAAAACAGTGCATGAGACCGCACAGCCAGCCAAATGGCCAGTACCATAACATGCAGCCAAGACTGATGAGCAAGGAGCAAGAAGGGAGAGTTCAGTCCTCCTGATATACAGGATAACTCTGTTGGTCTCCAAATTCCTCTCCACTGCCAACCAACACCTTGTATCTGCTATTCTACCACTAGAAAAAAGTCTTGTAGAGAAAGACAGAAGGGCAGCAATACTGTCAGTATCCCATAGCTGCCTCCAGACTGCAGCACAAGATGCTGAGCAATTTGCAAACACACAGCAGAAACAAAGTGAATAAAACCACTCAAAAGACATGTGTTGGGATTGTGCCATTTTTGATGCAAGTGAGCAGACTGATAATTTCCTAATTATGTCAAAGACCACTCTCCACCCACCCCCCCATGCCACGCTACCACCCCTCAAGGATTTCCATTTATCAGGCACTGGCTTCTACAGCGATGTGATGTGCCTTCATGCTGATGGCTGAAGCTACTGTTATGCACCCTGAGTTTCAGCAACAAACAAGTTTGTAGATTTCTGGGAAGACTAAGCATGCAGAAACTTCTAGAAATTCAGGGCACAGTGGCCTGATTAGAGTTTGGAACACAGGTAATTTTTCTGAGTGTTACAGAAAATGGCATCTGACTCATCATTCAAGTCAGACAGCAAGCAAGGTGAGATGCTAGTGAAATTATATGCATTCAGAGGAAAGCATGAAGAAAATTAAGTAATTCTGTCTTCAAGGCAATAATTTGAAAATAGCAACATAATTATGTTAAAATACTTCAAAGTTTTCCTAAAGCAAGTCATTTCTTACAGCAGTTAGCAGTGTTTACTTGTTCAACCTTCTTGCATTAAACACAGACATGAGGCTTGCAAGTCTTTGAAGAACAACTGTAGTGCTTTACATATTAATCAAGCCAATTAGGCTTGTGATGACTACATGAGCTCTGCAGCATTTAATATCTTTTTCTGGAAAAATTTACAGTTGTGCCCTGCATACAGTCAACTAACTATCAGAAATTTCCTTTTCTTTACTAGAAACATGATTCCTCCTAATATTATCCCATGAACACCAAACTAAGGCTTCTAGAAAAATACGTTTTTAAAAGGATACTTTCAAGAAAGGAGGATAAGGAATACAGTGTATGGCACGCTACTTAGCATGGAGTAATATGGAGTACTACTTAGCCTATGTTCAACCATACTTGCCAGAAGATACAGACGTGCAAAACGCTCCTCATTCCTAAAACAGTCTCGGATTAATTGGAGATGACAGCAGCAGGACAAAGCATTTACCCTTTCTGCTTTGAATCCTTGCATTACCTTAGGTCATTTGTGATAACTGTTGTCATGACAAAATATTCCTAATAATTGCTCCAAAAAATTTAGCTAAAACAAATCCCATAATACAGAACAAGTAATTTTCCTGCATCGTTCAAGCTGCTGTGTGAAGCTGCAAATTCCCAATTTGCCCTTCTTATTAAAATAGGAATCTGGAAGCTTTGAAAGGAAAATCCCTAAACACCCTCAGTAGTAAACAGGTTGAGAACACACTACAAACAATGATTTTATGTGTCTGTATGCCATTCAACACATTTTCATTAGACACCAGCGTGACTGCCCGTCTACCTGCATCTCTTCCTGTGGATAACAGGGACTATTGCCCAAACTGAAAATAGCTAAAAGAAAGAAGTGTCCCTGTATGGAAAAAATAAATAGTGACTTTTCACTGTATCAGCTAGAAATTGGTTGGGCAGCAGTACAGGGATTTTCTTAGGATACTAAAAAAAACCTGCAAGCAAGAAGGAGGTTTGCACATGCACATTTATGAAGCATTACCACAACCAAAGATGCAACAGCCAAAAAGCCAACTGTTATCTAAGCAATCACTTCCAGCTTGACTGTAAAAATAAGGGAGCGAGGAAAGCAAGAAAAACAAAAATAAAAGTAAAAAAGCAGAGCACTGTTGAGTGCAGTGCTAACAGAGAAGACACTCAGGACATACTGCACAGCACCATTAATTCCTGGTTTTCTCCTGTATTCACCATGTAACCACCTAATGTTTTTTTGTGCAGAAAAAGAATTTATGAGAAAGTGCATCTGACTCCATATTTTTTTCTTATTTAATGGATTCAGCCTGGAAAGCTTAAAAGCTTATTAACCTCTCGGGACAAGAATAACAGAAAAATACAGATATTAGAAACAATTAAAGTAAGGGAAGGACTTCAGGTGTTTTACCTTTCCCTTCTTTTCCATAAGCAAGGGCTGGTGGAATAGTTAGCTTCCGCTTCTCTCCCACACACATGTCCTTCAAACCTTTGTCCCAGCCTTTGATAGCTTCCCTTATGCCAAGTGTAAACCACATAGGTTGACCATTGTTATGCTTGTGACTGGAAAAAAATAGAACAAAACGCTTAAGTCTTTAGACAGAAAGTTCCTCAAAAGGCAAGTGAAACAGATGGAATATCACAGTATTGATATATAATTAAAACTACCTCACTATTTGGCATCTTGTCATTTCTTAAATGAAAGATCTAGACTTTTAAAGTCTTTAAAACTTATGCCTTACATGAAAAGGTTCTTTCAAAAGTGGAAATAAATAAATATCTACATGGTGTGTTCATGACAACACCAAGCAACCTGGATCCCCACCTTTACTTCTCTGATCACTTCTTTCCACAGTGAAACTGATCAGACTAGAAATGCATTTCCATTTGAAACATTCAAGGCCACACATATGTTTTGGTAAATTGCAAATCAAAAACCAGCTTGGTCGTGATTGCAATATACTTTATAACGTGCTTAGAAGAATCAGCCGCATCTCTTCAAAAAAAGCCACTGGGAAAAAAACAACTACACAGCAGGTAGTCTAGAAAAGCAGAAACAAACGCATGCAAAACATTCAAGTTTAAAAATAGGTAGACAAGACCGTTTTACTATTTAACCAGGTGGTAGTTCAGGACTACTTTCACTCTACTGACAGACACAGAATTTAAAGGCTAGATTTACTAGTCATGCAGGAAAGGTGCTTAACAAGAAAATAAAGGACTTACAGAAGTTAGTCAGCAGCAAAACTTAAGAGTGTCACTAGAACTCCTTTTAGAGAGGCACGGTAACTAAAAGAGACAATTAGTGAGATTTTAGTTTAAATTATCTGCAAGAGCATAAACATGCAAAACATTGGGCTTTTTCCTTAATATGTTCCACAAAAGTAAGCTTCAGACATAGCCAACAGATACTTGAGCATTCTGCTATCTCCCACTATTAACACTTCGTTGATGTTTTACAGGAAAGGCAACATTAGCAAGTCGTTGCAGGCTCTTAGCAGACGCCCTCGAATTTCTGGCTCTTCCTCCTACTTGCATACCTGTGGATCTGGTATGTTAATTTGTCTGAAGAATATGCCGTTTCAGTAATGAAAAGCTGTGGTTGCGCTGCCAGTAGTGGAAGGACAGATACAACTTCAGGGTTGGTTCGGTTTTTTTGGTGTTTTTTTTTTTTTTTTTTTTTTT
>VZRU01003686.1:1276-18713 GCA_013398155.1 Pedionomus torquatus
GGCGCTGGTGCTCTGCCTCCTCCCCCCCCCCACACCCAACCCTGGCTCCCTTGGGCAGCCCTTCTTTTGGGGCAGGAAGAGCAAAAAGGTCCAGGCAGGAGAGGGCACCTGTAAGAGAGCTCATCCAGAGGCAAAGATGCAGCTGGTGATGGTGCAGCCCCAGGAAAGCCTGCTGAGGAGATGAGGCTGGGCTGGGGGGGGGGCACAGGAGGGGCAGATACTGGAGGTCCCAGAGCCTCAGGACCCTCAGCTGTGCCTGGGTGAGGTGGAGGACTGTGGTTCCTGGCAGGGGCATGCACACAGCCCCCCAGCAGCCCTGTGGCTCTGCCCTTCAAGCTGGGGCTGGTAGCCCAGGGCCAGCTACCTGGTGGATGTCTGCCAAGTGGGGCCGCCTGCGGCTCACCCAACAGGGCCAAGTCCTGCACCCACAGCACCCCAGCCTTTTCCCAGCACATCTGCTTGATCCCCACCAGTCACTTTTCCCTGCGACTGCACCCTCCAGTTTACTCCTTTTCCCGGTCAGACGAGCAGCCTGTTTATAATTTGGGAGTTTCTCACCCACAGGTCCCCAGCGCCACAAAACCCAGCAAGCGCTTTGGTAGGCAGAAATGGTACTGAGAGGCACTTCCTACCTCCAAACCACACTCCCAGACCCGAGGTTCATGCTGGAGGACACCCCTCACCTGCCAAAGCCCCAATTCGGGGGGGTCTGGCATCCCCCTCCTGCCAGGACCCCGCATCCACGGAAGCCCTTTCCCATGGGAGCACAGTGGTACCCGCACCGGCGTGGGAGGGGGGCAGGATGCCAAGAGCCAGCACAGGCACGGCCAGCCCGTCTGGAGCACAGGGAGCATCCTGAGCGGAAAACAGCCGGTGAGAGGGGGGGAAGGAGGGTGCGGCCGAGCGGGTCGGCGCAGGACCCGCTCCCCACTCCCCTCGCCGCCGTGCCAGAGCCTTGCCGGGAAGCCTTAGGCGGGTGCTGGCGTCTCCTCAAACCTCACCCCATGGGGCCACGCTGGGTGGGCAGCGTTCCCTCCCACTCCAGCCACCGTTCTCAGCCTCAGCGAACCCCTCGACTGGCCACAAACCCCACGGTGAGGGACCTGGAGACTCCCCAGGGCAGGGACACCAAAGAACTATTCCTCTGTCCTGTGGAAAATTACAGATGCCTTTTTTTTTTTTTCTTTTTTAAAGGGTTAGGTGGTGTGTTTTGGGTTTTTTTTCCCCTGTTTGTGCAGGTATCTGTCAGAGGATATTTTTAAAGGAGAGCCCTGCTCATTTGAAGAAGTTAACCAGCAAGGCATCCATTCCATCCAAGGCAGCATTCCTGCAGCTCGGGCCAGTGGGGACCTGCTGACCCGGCCGGAGAGGTCGGCTGGAGAGGACGTGCTGTTCCCTGCCGCTGCCCACTGGGAGAAGGAATTACCAGGTTTTCCGAGAGCTCAGCTCCTGGGATGCCCCGGAGCAAGGCTGGTCTCCTGCTCCATTTGCTCAGCCCCACACAAGGCACATGTCCCAAGCCATCTCCATCCAGCAGCGAGCCTGGCCACCCCGCCTCAGCCAGCGTGGCCCCGTGCTCTCCTGCCAGCCCCCGGCCAGCAGCTCTGCAAATCAACAGCATGACCACAGCCCTCAGGCCGCAGTGCAGGAGGTCCCACCCAGCACAGAAGACCCCGAGGGATGTGATCACCTGCTCTCCCACCGCCTCGGGGATGGTCCTGTCAATTCACGCTACTTGCTCTTCCCTTCCAGCCTGCAGCAATGCAAACCTCCTCCCTTCCCCAGCCCCTTCCATTCTCGCCTGCCTCAGTTTCCCCCGATCCTAGTACAGCTTGAAGGAGCTGAGCTATACAAGGGGGTGTGTGTGTTCATGGAATCCTAGAATGGTTTAGGTTGGAAGGAACCTTGAAGATCATCTTGTTCTAGCCACCCTGCCCTGGGCACTGGTTCAGCATGGAGGAGTGAGCTCCTGGACACAGACAGGAAAGGACCTCTGAGACCTTCTCTTCAGACCACACACACTCCACATGGGCACCAGCACTTGCTCGTTTCCACCCATGCAACCCCCCGGCAAAACCTGGCCTGACCCTGGCACCCAGGGACATGGCAATGTCCCACAGCAGCAGCGCAGGAGAGGTGAGGGGTGGGGGTGGTGAACATCTCACAGCAGAGTGAAGGGTCAGGATGCCCCAGGCTTCCTGACCCAACCTTTGGGAAGTGCAGCCTCCTCCAGCCAACCTCCAGTGGGAGTCCTTCATGTTGGATTTGAGCCCATGTTCTCTTCTCCACCCATCCTTCTCCCACGCACAGGGCTGGTGGCCAGTTACTTCGGAGCTAATGGGCTCCAGCCAAGGACCAGGAAAAGTGGGTGCCACAGGCACCTTGTCCTGCTCGGTCTGGGGCTCTGTGTTGGAGCTGCAAACACCAGGGAAACCCTTCCTGGGGTTGGTGGAGAACCTGCCCTGATTAGGTGGTCATGATGTGCCCACCACAGGCCCTAGTGCACCAGGACATTTGCCGTCAACTCTGGCCAGCCCAGCACCACAGAAGATGTTTCTGCTTTCTACAGGCATTTGGCAGACAAAAGGAGGTAAATGAGGATCCAAGAGCTCATTTCTCCCTCAGTGAACTCTGGACATCTCCTTGGAGGCTGGCACTTTGGAGATGCGCTGTGGGTCAGAGGAACTCAGCTGCTTTTCCTGGGCAGTGACTGAATTTCACCGGCATCATTTTGTGCCTGTTTATCCCCAAATGCTGGTGGTGGAAACTCAGAATTCCTCCGTGGCTGGGCTTCATACACTGTGTTCCCTGGGCTGTGGCTCTCTCCAAGGCTCAGTTCAAAGGCTGCATTTTCCTAAAAACACTCCTTTTGCCCATCAGGATCTCGTTGGGCTTTGGCAATGAGCTGGGGAGTCTGTGTCAAGGTCTGTTTTTGTCAGTAAAACTGGATGAATTATCTAATCTTCTGCAGGCCTGCAGCAAAAGGTATGTCTCGAGCCTCCGATGTGCTGCAGACACACCGATAGCCCTGGAATTAGCTGCTCAAGAGCTGGACAACTTACAGAACTCTTTAAGCACCAGCAAGTGTGAGATGAAGCGTTTCCATGGCAGGTAACCTGCACCATCGCCCGCGATGGAACTGGGCTGCTGAAGACAAGCCATCTACGCAATGCCCGTGGGATGGGAAGCCAGCAGAGAGGGTATGCACCAAAGTTCTTGTCCCGGCAGTGGGCATCCACCCCAACCTGTCCTGCACCCCCTGCCCTCTCCAGAATCCTCTTCAAGACCATGGTCCAGCAGCACTTAGCCCCAGCAGAAGACCTCTCCCTGGACCAAACCAGGCAATATCCCCACTCCTCCTCTCAACAGCAAACGGGCTGAACCACTCTTCCACCTCCTGTGCCCCCGCCCTGACACCCACGTGGCCTCTTATCTCTGTCAGAAGAATTCAGGATGAAAATCCATGGGAAAATCCCTGTTCAGGAGCAGGGCTGACACGAACTATGTTCTCCCTCCGGGGGTAACAGCCACGAGCTCAGGCACAGACAGGTCCCTGTTGGTGGCACGTCCCGAGAGGTCAGCCAGTCCATCAGTGGAGAACTGACATGTTTCTCTTACAAAAGGCAAAGCGAAAATGCACCCATTTCCCTGTTTATTGCAACAGCACATACCTGACAGTGCCAATGCAACCTCATTTCTGGTTGGCTAATGCAGGTGAGGAGGAACTCAAGACCAGTGCTGTTCCCTTCCCCTTGCAAGCCGTATCACACCTATGTGATGCCCAACACAACAAGACCTGCCCCGCTCCCAGGAGACCCCAGCACACAGAAAGAGCCAGCTGATGGGTCCAAACAGAAGAGCAAGGGGTCCTCCAGGTCATCTGCTTCATCACACTGAGGGTGCAGCACAGAGACAGAGAGTGGGTTGAAGGAGAGCGATGGGAAAGGTCTGCAGATAAGTTACAGGCCTTCAGCAAGTGTGGAGGTCACCAGACAGGAAGACACCAAAGGGTTATATCTGCTGAAGGTGGCACATAAACCCCTAGATGTGGCTAATAAGAGCTGTGCACTACATTTCATCCTGCAGACACGGGGAGAGCTCTGCACAGACCCACCCCCACCCCACCCCCTGCCATCTGCAGCACAGCTGCCATTGGCCTCCCAGATGTTCCCTCACGAATTAAGCAGAGTTATGGGAACCCCAGTTTGTACTGATTTAGGAGGACATTGCCACTGTTGCTCCCATAAGACAGACGGATATGGTGCATTGGGGTGGGAGCTGAGCACTTCTTTCTGAAAAGAAATTCAGTGTTAGCTAGAAGTTTACATCAAAGGTCATTCATTGACACCCTGGACAGTCCCATCACTGACAGGGCGAGCACAACCATGTGAGCATATGAGGAATTATGCAGCAAAACTGCTCGGAGTGTATTTATTTGGAGTTTGAGACCACCATGGTGGGCAGGGCCCTATGATGCAGTGGTACATCCACAGAGAGAGACGCTTCCAAGGAGGCACGAAAGGGCTGAGAACCTCTTCAAATGGTATCAGCAGTGTCCTGGCAGTCAGTGGCGTCTGCCGAACGCGCAGGATGCTCTGCCTGTTCATGCAGAGACGCGCTGGCCCCATGCCCAGGGAGGGTGTGATGCACTTTCTCTCCTCCATGGAGCGGCCGCAGCCAAAGCTGATTTCTCCATTCTGCCTCCACCCTGACTGCAGTCACCTCCTCCCACATCCCCTGGGAGCCTTTCACGGGGAGACAGGTTTTGGTGCTGTCCCAGAGGGACAGATCCTGTCCCTGGACTGTCCAATCTTTTAGAAATGGCATTGACATCTTTGGTTGCTGATCTGTTCCACCAGATCCCACCATTGTGGTTTTAGCCCTCTCCTACCAGGGTTGTCACCGTTTGTCCTCATGATCTCTCAGGCAGCCCTCTGTGGCCACCTCCCCATGTGCATACCTCTGTCTTGATGGCAGAAGACATGCCTGGAGATGCAGACCACACGATCAGAGGTGTTTACAAAGGAGCTGAGGTGTTTGGACCTCCCTCTACTAGACACTCATTAAACTGCAGGTAGAGACCTCATCAGGTTCTGGGTCTCCCAATGGGCATCAGTAACACGGAGGGAGTTCAAAGGAGGTCACCAGGAGGCCAAGGGGCCAGAGCACGTCGTTATGTGGAGAGGCTGAGGGAACAAGGCTTGTTCAGCCTGAGGATGAGGAAGCTTCAAGGGGGATCTTCAAGGCCAAAGAGGTCATTGAGAAGGAAGACCCAGACTCCTCACAATGATCCACAGCAGGAGGACCAAAGTCAACAGTCATGAATTGAAACCAGTGAGGTTTGGAGTGGTTATAGGGGAAAAAAAAATCACCATGGGGAAAGTCAAACACCGTAGCAGGTTGCCCAGAAAGACTGTGCAGTCTCTGTCCTTGGGGTCTTCAAGACCTGACTGGTCTTGAAAAAACTTCCTGAGCAGCCTGGTCTGGCCCTGTTTGGAGCACAAGGTTGAACAACCCCAACTCTTCCTATCATACTGTGCTGCTGCAGGCACTGGGTTTTTCTTTTTCTGCAGAGCTTCTCCCTTACTACATCTTCTGTCTGAATTCCTTAAAAAAGTCATTTCACTGTTGAAGGAAAGTCTTGGGAATGACTTTCTGCTTTCACTTCAGGAGCATTCAGGATTGTTTCCATTTTCTGGTGGCTTGGGGGATTTTTCACACCCATGATTGATAGTGTGCCACGTACAGCGAGCCCTACACAGGCACTGAAGTCAGAAAGCAAAGCAACTCCAACCCACAGAAATGCCACAAGTGAGATAGTCCACAAAACCATAACTGTGCCTTTGTACAGATAGTCAGGCTGCAGGGTATTTAATTATGAGATCCCAGATTATTAGCACGCACCCCTGCCTTGTTCAGTGGAGGAGGAAAGATGCATCTTGAATGACAAGATGCTCAGTGCTTTCTTTTCCTCAGTGCTCGTACAGTGAATTACAGGCTCATTCGCATCTAAACCTTGTGCCGAGCGAGGTAGAAGGTGCTGGTGTCCCTCCTGGTATGAGCAATCAGGGGCCACCAGCAACGCATTAACAAGGGAACCATCACATGCAGCAGAGCTATCCCTGCCATCCTCCATCCAGCCATCCCTCATCATCTCACCTCTACTGCTCTCCTTCCTGTAAGTAATCCTTTAATCCCAGGAGAAGGTCCCGTGAAGCTCTTTTGGGAGGATTTACAGAGGCACAAGACCATGGGACAGTTGCAGGAGGGGGTCTGGCTGCGCAGGGGGGAGGGCTGCAGTCCCCCAGCCAGGGGGGACTGCACCAGGACATCCAACCACCAGGACATGGCTGGAAGGGATGGATGTCATCGCCATCTGTGCAACCTGGAGCTGGCATCTCACTGGAGGTGCCAACACTTGGGCATATCCTGGGCTCTGGACTCAAAGCAAGCGATGCCCTGGGGTGAGCTGCAGTTAGGGGGTCTGAGCCAGACCCTACCCCAGGCTGGGATTTCCATCTCAGACCCACTCTGGAGGCCAGGCTGGGGCCAGCAGCTTTGCAGGCACCTGCTGGCCCTGCGAGTGCACAGGAGAGCACAGGACACCCGTCTTGCCCACCTGGCACTCATCTGGGGGAAGCAGCTCGGGGCAGGAGCCAGCCGTCTGCTCCCATGCTCCCAGCAAGGAGCAGGCAGGGCCCTGGCACCGCTTCACTCAGCAGAGAGCAAATGAAAAATGGCTGGAAGGATTCCAGTGAAGGGGAAAAAAAAAAAAAAGAAAAAAGAAAAAAAAAAGGTGTCGGTGAAAACTTGTTCAGCCAAGCAGCGTTCCCTGGCACAGGGGCTGGGGCTGGGCAGATCACCTCCCTGCCATGGTCCTTTCCCCGTGCCAGGCACACAGGGACAGGCCGGGAATAGAGTGGAGCTGGCATCAGGCAGGACTGTGGGAGGGGACAGAGAACCAGGGACCCTCAGGCCAGCCTGGCTCTGCCACAGCTCAGCATCCATCCAGCAGTAAAGGTGGAGGAAGAGCAGGCCCCTTCCAAAGACCTTGCATCCCTGGAGCTTCTCTCCCTCCTGCCCACGTGCTGCCTGTCCTGCCTGCACCACCCCGTCCACCCCAGTCCTGCCTGACAACGACAAAGGGGTGGTCCTGAGGGTCTCAGCACTGCCACAAACTGCAGTAGATCCCCAAAACTGCACACTGCCCGACCCCTCCAATGACTGCCTGGAGGACAGGTCCTTCCCTGGGGACAAGGTTCTGTACCCACGGGTGACCTTCCATGGGGGAAGACACGGGGATGGCTCCAGCTCCCTCTCCTTACTGCTCCGTGTGGCTCAGAGCCAGCCCAGCTCTTCAGGCTGCTCAGACCTGGGATAAAACCCTTTTCTCAGTCATCAGTGGGTTGGTAATGACAACTGGGACGTTTCCCTCCATGCAGGATTCACCAGGGTTTTTCTTTCCTAGAATCATAGAATGGTTAGAATTGGAAGGGACCTCAAAGATCATCGAGTTCCAACCCCCCTGCCCTGGGCAGGGACACCTCTCACCAGACCAGGTTGCTCCAAGCCCCATCCAGCCTGGCCTTGAACCCCTCCAGGGATGGGGCAGCCACAGCTTCTCTGGGCAACCTGGGCCAGGCTCTCACCACCCTCACAGGAAAGGATTTCCTCCTAACATCCAATCTAAATCTCCCTTATTCTAGTTTAAAACCATTACCTCTTGTCCTATCACTACACTTCTTGACAAAGAGTCCCTTTCTGCTCTCCTGTCGGCTCCCTTCAGATCCTGGAAGGCTGTCAGATCCTGGAAGGCTGCTTCTTTGCAGGTGGGGGGGATCTCCTACCAATTTTCCCAACCTCCACCATCTTCCAGTGATGCTCCCACAGAATGTGCTCAGGTGACTTCTGAAGTCTGAAAAAGCACCAGTGATTTTGTGGACCTTCTGTAGCCTGTAATGCCGTTCCAAGCCCAGGATTTGTTCCAATAACTTTAGGGCAAACTTCTTCGTCCTTCCCAAATCTGCAGGTGTTTCACCCGGGAGGGCCTCCTCCTCCTCACTAAAAAAATGCCACACACTTTGCTGGCACCCAGCTGTAAAAGCACCAGCACTGCTGGAGCCCTCTCCTGCCTGCCCCCCCCGGTCCAGGTCTGGCAACCCTTTGCTCCATCACCCCTACTGGCACGGAATGCTGCCAGCGAGGAGAGAGCAACAACGAGCATCCCCTGCAGCAGCCTGGCTGGCATCCTGGCCCCAGGGCAGTGGTCCAAGCAGCCCGAGAGGATGGGGAGACCTCGAATCAGCTGAGCAGATGGGCTCGGATGAAAGCAGCCAAGAGGCCATGTAAATACATGTCATATTGGAGGAGAGGGTTCCCGCCATCGCGTATCTGGCTGTCTGGCTGGGCATGTTTTGTAGGCAGGGGAATGCTCGGTTGCTAATCCACGTAATCCTGCTCTAGGCTGGATTCATTTTAAAAAATAAATAAGTGGCTGAGAGCAGTTTTTGGTCCACCTGACTCAAGTGCTGGGCTCTGATGGGGAAAGGCAGAACCACAGGAGCCTTATTTACATCGATTTTCACTGAACGTGCAGCCTGGATCAATGAATTAAAGGACTACAAGGCAAGAGTAACCTGCAAATCAGGCGAGGGCATCCCAGTCGGCACACAAGATGTAAAGCTCTGATTAGCCACTTGCCTGTTCTTTAACCCCTGTTTCCTGCAGAATTTTCATATTCAAATCCAGTGTCCAGACACACATACGAATGAAACAATACACTGTGCCTAATTTTTGAGATCTTGGTCAAAGAACAGAGCAACACTGGCACAAAACACCCAAACCGAATCATAGTGCAGGGCAGAGGGCAGAAAGAAAGCCTTTCCTTGGGGTGCTTTCCCCAAGGTTACAGTGGTACACCCCTGGGGGGCCAGCAAATCTGTGGGGTACTGGAGCATCCCACCAGGACAGTAGGATCCTCCAGGTGAGGGGAGGAGCCACCAGGCACCGCCAGGGAATGGGTTTCACCCTGGCTGGTGGAGAGCAAACAAGGACTGACTGGGGAGAGTCCAGTGTAGGCTATGAAGATGATGAGGGACTGGAGCATCTCTGTGGTGAGGAGAGGCTGAGGGACCTGGGGTTGTTCAGCTGGAGAAGAGCAGACAGAGAGGGGATCTCATCAATGCTGAGCAATAGCTAAAGGGTGGGTGTCAAGAGGATGGTGCCGGACTCTTCTAAGTGGTGCCTGGAGACAGGACATGGGGCAACAGACACAAGGTGGAACTGTGAGAGTGAAAGAGACCCTGGAACCGGCTGCCCAGATTGGGTGTGGAGTCTCCTTCTCTAGAGACGTTCTAACTCCACCTGGACATGGTCCCGTGGGACCTGCTCTGGGTGACCCTGGACTCCAGAGGTCCCTTCCAACACCTGCCAGTCTGGGATTCTGTGAGAGCTTCAAAAAGGATGGCTCAGTTGGGGTAGCACTTGCTTTTGTACTGAGTGGAAAATGTACTGGCTGGGGACACGGCTTTTGTGGACCTCTCCCCCACCCCAGGAAAACCCCGTGAAGGGCAGCAGCTGGTCTGGCTGACCTGTCTCGTGTAAGAAAGTAATGCATTGTCTCTAAAGCAGCTTTTGCTTTGCTCCTCAGAGAGGGGCAGCCACGGTGGGGTGCCAGGAGGTGCCAGGGCCTGAAGGGACTTGCATCGCTGTGCACCAGGCACCTTCAGTTCAGAGTCAAATTTCTGCCATGATCTCAGGGCCAGATTCACACCTGGAGCTGGCCTCTGCCAGGGGAGACACACACCCCAGCCTGCTGAAACTGGCAGGAGGCAGAAGCCAAAGGGCCCTTTGCAGAAATTCACCTGTGGTTGTCACAGACAGAGACAATCTGGCTGCTCTGCCTCCTGTCTCCAGGCTCCCTGGTAGGGTGCTGGTGCCCACATCCACCCATTCCCAGTGTGGGAAGTGTCTGACCCAGATTCAGGGCTCATTAACAAGTCAAGTTCCTCATGAAAAGCAGGTTCTTGATGCTGCATCTGACCATGAGTAACTTCACGTGGTTGCACAACGCCTGCTTGTGCCATCTCGCTTCCCTTTCCATCCTGACGAAACCCAAATTCAGGCGTCACTCTCGGTTTGTGCTGGCAGGTCCCTGTGGCACATGGGCAATGCCATACTCAGGACACCTACAGGACTGTGGCCACCAGGCTTCTGAAGCCAGGAAAACCTGTTTCCCACATGAAACATCCTTAGCTTGGAAAAGAAGAGGACCTGACTCTAGAGACTTTTAGACTCCAGCTAGAAAAAATATGGTAGCTCTTGCTTGGTCTTTGTTCACAGGCTGACTCCTCATCAAGTCCACAGATGAGCATCAGAGCAGGCTGGTCACTGGGCTAGGGCTGCAGCCCCAAGCCAGAGACACCAGAGAAGGACAAGGTAGAGTCGTTATGCACATTGGTGTCTGGCACATGGTGAAAGAGGGCGGGAGGGGAGGTGAAGGAGGGTGCAGAACCTGCCCCTTTGGGAGTTCCCCCTGAATTCTGGCCAAATAAAACCCCATAGGAATTAGCCACATCTGTGCCAGAGGTGAGAACATCTGTGCCTGCCTTGGTCGGCTGTGACTGTCCTGCAAAGAAAGGATCTGTCAGGATCAAGCTGTCCCAGGTCAGGTGGGTGGTGGGCACTAGCCCGGCGAGGCTGGCAGGACAGGCAGCAGGGAGAGGTGGCCCTAAGGAATGTGCTGATGTTCACAGCACTGGGTTTGGTCCCCTCCTCCGTGCCAGCGCGTGGGGACATCTGCATGCCCCAGGTTGTCTGATGCCTCCCGTTTCTTTGGCTGGCACGGACTGCCAGCTCTACATCCCCTCATTAATGAAGCATTCACAGCACCGTCACCAAGCTCAACAATTTGCAGCAATTACACCCAGCAGGAATAACAGCCCGTGCCAGCAGCAGGCAGGCAGGCACCACGCTTCCAGCCTTCAGTGCATCAGCCAGGGTGACTGCCCTGACCAGGGTGACTGCCCTGACCAGGGTGACTGACTGCCACTCATCGATATGGGGCTCTGAATGCCCCAGACTTGGCCATGTCCCTCAGAGCCTCCTGTGCTCTTTTGGCTCTTGTGCTCTAGGTCTTCTGAAGGCAATGGAATGTGGCCACAGGGCCCTGGGTCACCTCTGTATGTATAGGGGACAACCAGGGCAATGGCCCAGTGACACACACTATGCTCCATGCGTGGGTGCAGTGGGTGGAGGGTGTAGGAACCACCACAGGCATCCCTCTGAGACCCCCCCAGGGCTTCGCCAAGCAGTGGCAAATGAGAAGAGCTTACAAGATGATTTTTGTTGGTCTCTCTTGTAGAGGAAGCTTGAGAGAAGTGTCTTGCTCAGACCTTGCAGCAGGTGGGTGGCCGGGCATAGCTTTCTTCACCTTGTCTTTTTCTGGAGCAAGGCCCCACCACCGCTGGGTGGGATGAGATTCTGCACCCGTGGGAGCACAGATCATCACACCCATCTCCTGAAGAACCACCTCACCGCACAAGCACGGGTGTCCTAACCCAATGATCCTCAGCAGGTACTTCCCCTTAAGTTTCCTGGAAAATACACATGGAGATACTGGAGCAGACTCTCACAGAAGTCCTCACCCACCTCCAGGCACCCCAAAGGGCCGTTCACCTCCACCCTCCACACAGGGCACCCCTCACATCGCACACCGTCCCACAGACAGGACACCTTGCAAGAGAAATCTATTTCCTTGCTCAGCAGCGCCTGTCGACTGCAAAGCTTTCACTGCCTGGTGATTTAGCTTCCCTTCTGCTCTGAATTAGGGAATAAAAAGCAAAAGTTTTAATGTAATGGCAGTCGGTGCATCGGCCTCACAAGTTGTTAAAATTTAAAAAGGCAACAATAAATCTGCTGAGCTGAGAAGAGTGCTCAAGGAAGAAAAAAAAGGAGAGATTTGTTTTCTCTTTATTATCTTCCAGGTGATTTCCAAGGCTCACTGGTATTTTATATCTTGTTAATTGTTCTCCCTTTTGAATCAAGAGCTCTGTCACTTCCCGGACCTGAGGCAGGGTCGAGCTGCTGGTCAGGAAGAGTGGCAAGGAGCAAGGTGAGAGCTAACGCCACACTCGCCTTCCCCGGGGAGGGTCACCCTGGTGCTGGGTCTGAAGCTTTTTCTTACCTTTTTCCTGTCCCCAAATCAAATCGTCAGGTTCAAGGTCACATGTCCTTGGGAAGGGAGACCACAGAGATTTCACAGAAGCACAGATTTTCAAGACATTTTCAGTGACCGGTCTGAACCCCGACCTTTCCTGATGCCGCAGAGCAGCAGAGGACGGCACGGCTCACCTCTTCTTTTCTTCAGGGGTTTGTGGAGCTGCACACGAATGAGAAGACCTGAACACTCCCAACCCTGCAGACCATGGGTCTTCTGGTGGGCTCAGCCTTAGTGGAACCCAGAGAGCAGTGAACAAGCTGGTGCTGCCCTGTCTCACATCTCCTCAACCCTTCCAGTTCTGCATGTGGTGGATCCCCATGAGCCAGAGAAGGGGACAGCTGGTGGGAAGAGACTCAGGCTCTGTTTGGGAACTTACCCAACATTTCTGAGCAGCAGGCGGTAGCAAAGCAAATTGGAAGAAAAAAGCCATGCTGAAGGCTGTAATCATATCCTTCTCCTCCTAGAAAAATCCCTTTCCTCAGGTACAGCTATTTTCTATTCTCTCAGACCTGACAGCAGAAGATGGAGCATAACATTCTGTATAAAACCCACACAGAGCACAGGCCACCAGAGCCCACAGAGCAGGTCCAGATCTGGTCACCTCAACCCTGGAAAAAACGGAGACCTACCATGCAGGGAGGGAGCAGCTTTGGAGGTGTGATGGGGAAGGACAAAGTGAAGGTGCCTGGGGAAGAGTTGTGGGGAGACTCACCACCTTGTTTAGGGCCAGGGAGAGAGAAGTTCACCAGAGACTGAAAACCAGGTGACTTCAGAGTCTGCAGCAGTCTGGGGACAAAATTTTGAGTTTTCTGGAGGAAACTGGGGCAGAAGGCACAAGAAGTAACAATGCCATGTGTATGGGATTGCTCACATGGCCTTGTGTGGATCAGACGCTCTGGACGTAAATTTCCCTTATTCCAGTTGTGTGGATGGAGAAGTGGTTGCTCGTGGTGCTGCCCAAAACCAGCATCTCCTGTTATAGTACACTTAGATAAGGTCTTCAGCTTCATGGGGTTGCCCACGGGAACACCTGACAAGCAGTTAAATAACACCATGAAGAATTAATCACAACTCCAGGGATTTACGGGTGCTAAACTCACCGCAAGCACCAGGAGAGGCTGCCAGCAGCCCTGGGTTTTCACTCCCAGGGGGCTCCAAGCACCAGCATAACACGAGCGGTTGTTGTTGGAGATGACACAAGTGGGCAGAAGAAAGCAGCTCCAAGCAAGTAGTCCATTTCCATCACAAAATTCCCCTTTAAAAACACCCTCCATGGGGAGGAGGGCAAGGCTTGCAGGCACTGTGGGAAGGGAAGAGCGTGTTGCAGAGCCCTGCTGGGGCGCACAGGCTGGGGCAGCGCTGAGCTGCAGGAGAGGAAGAAAAGCTCTGCACAAGCTTCTTCAGAGGATGCTGGCCATGAGCATCTCCAGGCATTTCCCTTTGTAGGCTCTGGCTGCTGCAGACAAAAGCTTCCCCTTGCCAAGGACCTGACAGGCAAGGCCAAGGCCAGAATCGTGATGCAGAGGAGAAGATGCCACTTGATGGGCAGGTGGCTGCAGGTTGTGACCTCCTTGTCAGGCTGAAGAGGATTCTGGGCTAGAGAGAGAGACAAAATTAGATGGGCAAGACAGAAAGAAACTGGAGGTTAATCAGAGCTGGGGATTGAGAGGATCATGGAAGTCGACCTTCAGCAGTGGACCCTGGCCCAGCTGGCGCTTCTACCTGATGAGCTGTGCTTACTCCCGCTGCTGACATGGAGAGGCTGGAGAGTGCTTCCTGGGGACATCATTGAGCGGTGATGAACCAGTGCATGGTGTAAGGCCATCCAGAAACAGGTCTGGGATACCCCAAGGGATGTAAGGCACAGATAGAGTGAGGAGGAGAAGGAGGTGGGAGAGGCAGAGGGACAGAGAAGCATGCAAGAAAGAGCTGGATGGCACAGGAGGCCGAGCAGAGCCAAGATCTCAGTGGAGAAGGCAGGTTTGTGGTGTACCTTGAGGCTCACGCTTGCCCTTTCAACTCTGGGCACAGTTCAGAGAAGCAAACGCCCCGGGCAACCACACATCCAGGCACCCCCCAGCACATCCCAGCTGACTGAACTGCAACAGCCTCTGCAACCAGCTCAGCCGATGCTCCCGGTTCTTTCCTGGCAAACACATGGCTGAGAGTGGGGCTGGGACCAACAGCAGAAGTGCAGGGGCAGGTGCCAAGCTGTCCCGGTGCTGGACACATCGGGATCGATCTGCTGAGACCATGCTCCCTGTCCCAGAGCGCTCCATGTGAGTCTTCGGGAAGGGATCTGGAAGAAGGGACTCAAATTCACGAGCAGCTGTTCCCGGTGTCCTCCCGGTCCACTCAGACCCATCTGGAGCTTGCTGTCCCAGAACAGAGGAGAGCTCAATAAGTGCTTCTCAGCAGGACTGCAGGCACCTCTCAGAGTCCAGACGTAGCAGGGTGCTGGAAGGGGAAGCAGCAGTTTCTCTGGACAGGATTTCCACTTCTGTACAGAGTGAGACTTGTCTGCCCTTGGCTGAAGGGGATGCAGTAGTCATAGCTTCTTTGAGGGTGAAATGTTTCATTTTTGTCATGAAACGTAGCTTGTCCTGGCTGGAGACCTTGGCACAAAGTCCAGACAAGCTCATGAGAGATGGTGGAAGCAACAGCGAGCGATGTGACTGTTGGCTGCCCAGCCAGACCTGGCTGGATCCCACCAACGGGTCAGTGCTCTCCCCAGGGTGACCATCTCCCCGTCACAGGAGCTGTCAGATCCTGGCCAGCTGTGGGCAGTCCTCTGCACTGAGTATTTTTGCTCAGCCAGTCAGCAAAAATAGTTCATAGTATATGGTGCTGTCTGTGACTGAGGGCAAGAATGGCCCATTCAGGAGCAGCTAATGCAGAGGACTGCATGAGTGCCTTCTGGTGGGCTGCTGAGGGCCAGGAAAACTGAGAGGAACCCATGCATTTAAAGCTTATTTCAGAAATACAAGTTAGGAAGTTGTTGCATCCTGTCCCCATGGGACATGGTTTTCCCCTTGGTGTCTCACACCCCCCCCCAACATGTTGCTGCTCAACCAGTTTTCCTCTGCCTGTGCCCTCTGCCTCCCCCTCTCCAGGCCTGCAGACAGTGAGGAACCATCTCAGAAGGATGCAGCCTCAAGACTGCCCCAGGCAGCGGCATGTGAGCTTCCTTCAGGAGGTGGCCAGAAATCCCTTCTCTTGGCAAAGGAAGAGGTGCTGGCCACCAGTGAGCGATCCCATCTGTATTCAACCTGTGAACCCCTGGAGGGTGATGCCTGGGGAAGTATTTGCTGGGACTAACACATTTTCCACTCATTTTTTCTCCATTTTCAGTTGTGTTAGTTACACAGAGTAGTGCCAAACCAAAGCATGTAAAACCTTCCCCTGCAGATTTTTACTGCCCAAAACCTCTTTCACAAACAGTGGGACACCTCAGCATGCTTTATCCTAGAGGAATTTACATTTTTACGTTTATGGATAATACAAGCACTGCACCAAAATGAACATGATCATCAGGACCGGGGTAAAATGCCAAGAAGTGATTCCTTCACGTCTGCTTTATTCAAAACACTTCTGGACTTGGTTCTGCATTAACTGTTCCCGCTTTGGGAAGAGGGGTTGGGTGGGACGATCTCCAGAGGTCCCTGCTGGCCTCACTTCTGAGCTGTGCGGCAGAGCCCAGCATCATGAAGCAGCAGCTCTGCTGTCCGTCCGTGCCCCACCGCCCAGAATAAGCTCCTGCCCATTGCAGAATCCCTTCTCCCCACTCCCTTGCTAGAAGCAGGGTGGGGAGCACAGCTGCTGCCTGTCTGGCCCCTACAATGATGGGCACCCCTTTCTCCTGCTCCTTGACCTCACCGGGGAGGTGCCAAACAATAAGGATGGCACCTTCCCAACTGTTTCTGGCAGGGGATGGCCTGTGGGATGCAGCCAGCAGCTTCCTCAGTCTGGGGACCAATGTTCTGTTACCAAAAGGCATCTTCATGCACTCTAGATGCCCAGGTACCGCAGCAAGATACTCAAGTGGTACCCATATCTCTGTCTGCAGCGGGTCTCCCAGTGCCCCAGCCCACTCCAGGGTCTGAGGTGTTCATCTGTCCCATGGCTTTTATGGAGAGCCACAAGCTGAAGAGCAAATGCCAAAGTTTAAACCCCCATTGATGACTTCCCCTCTGTTAATCAGCACAACCTCATCCATCCTGCAAGTGCTGCACAGAGCATTCCAGCCTTTGGGTTACACAGACAGGAGATGTCCTGCCAAGGAGCAGGGGGTGACACGTGCTGTGACATCTTGACTCTGCATATTAACCTGGGACTCCCAGTTTTCTCTTTTGCTGCAACCTCGAGTCTGAAGATTTCACACAACAGCCTCTGGTAGGCCTGAGCGTTTAGTCACATCATGGAACAAGCCAATCTAGGTTTTTAAGTTCACATGAAAAATTGATCAGTTCCTCACTAATACTGGAAAGTCAGATTATAACACTGGAAAGGGCACCAGATTTTATTTTTAAAGGGGTTATTTTCATCCGCAAACTGTGTCATTAAAAGCTTAAAAATCTGACAGTGAAACCTGGCAGCACCTCAGCAGATAATGCACAGTCTGTGCTGCCTGGAGGCAACTGCTGCTCTTAACCTGCTTTTCCCCGGCGATCTCACAGTGGTGGTATCTGAATTTCCCCCAGCCAGTCAGTTATCTGGTGAGAGAGTCCTGAAGCTGGTACTGTTGACTTCTCAAATAATATCCAGAGCTGCTTATTGATTGTAATGTGTCCCCCCTGCCGCTGAAGGACCTGGGTGTAATCAGTGGCTCTGCACAGCATCACACAGATGCCGCTGAAAGCCAGTGGCAGCTCCTGCCAGCTGCCTGGCTCAAGCATCTTGTCATCAGCCATCCGTGTCCTGCTAATATCCAGACAAAACCCTACGTCCAGCCCTATCTCCCTGTAAGCCACCCTCCTCCCTCCACAGCTGAGGATGAAGAGCATGGACAAGATGCTCTTTTCACTCACAGCAAACCAGAGCCTTTTGTCTGGTGCTGTGGGTGGCATAAAGGAGTCCCTCACTGTCAGCACAGACTGGAGGATGAGGTACTGGAAAGCAGCCCTGAGGAAAGGGACTTGGGAGTAATGATGGACGAGAGGCTGGAGATGAGCAGGCAGTGAGCACTTGCAGCCCAGAAGGACAATCCCATCCTGGGCT
>VZRU01003686.1:18827-69950 GCA_013398155.1 Pedionomus torquatus
AGATTTAAGTTGAATATTAGGAAAAATTTCTTAACACTGAGGGTGGTTGAGCACTGGAGCAGGTTGCCCAGGGAGGTGGTTGAGGCCCCTTCCCTGGAGATATTCCAGGCGAGGCTGGATGAGGCCCTGGGCAACCTGGTCTAGTTGGGGGTGTCCCTGAGACTGCGGGGAGGTGGGACTGGATGACCTTTGGAGGAACCTTCTGGCCTGGAGGATTCTATGATTCTATGATTCTTCCAGCAGGCTCTGGAGTATCGCCACTTGCACCAAGCAACCAGGACAAAAATGCTGCAGTGCTTCATTGAGGGCTGGTGGTCTCTTCCGAGGTGGACAGAAGGACTTGATGCCAGAGTGGGAACGTGGGACACAGAGTAGCTCCAGCCTAGTGGGAACGTGGGACACAGGCACCCCATGATCATCAGCAGTGGCCTGAGAAGGGAAACATCCTCTGGAAACCACCACTGTGAGATGCTTTCCAAAGGCACGTGTGTAGGCACAAAGCCACCAGGACTCCACCCTGAATTTGTGAACAGGTTTGTATCAAAGGAAGCTGCACAAAATAGTCTATTTATTATGAAAAATCACTCAGGCAGACAGCAGAGGTGACCTGCCTCGAGAGCAAGAAGAGATTTCCTCCACTATTGTGAAGAAGCAGGTGGCTACACAACACTTGTGACCTTACACCAGGTCCCAGATACTCAGTCATGGACTTCTGCTGCTGGCTACTGGTGCTCTGCAACCCCTGGCCAGGACACAAGGGCATCCCTGGCCTCCCTTGCCTCCTTCTGGGGTACCACTGCTCCCAGGCATCAAGTCCCTGTGCCAGCTTCCAGGCAATCCCTATTTCACCCATCCTTGGGCTCTCCCTGTTTGCTTGTGTGTTTCTGGGCTGGGAGAAGGTGACCGTGGAATCTCTTTATCAGGGAGCTAATTACCGCATCCTAGAAACCAGAGTTTAAGAAAAGCACCAAAATGTCGCCACAGAATGAAGAGGTTTTGCCCATGTTTTCACCCTGGGAACACAAGGATATGGAGAAAGCGGTGGGCACAGGAGGCAGTCAGCTGAGACCAGCCTCCCCCAGCATGTGCATGTAATAGAGCGGCATGAAAGCAAGTGAGCTAAATACTAAAACCTGGCAGATCCAGCCAGAAGAGACTTGGAGGAGCAGCTTGCTAATGGTGTAAAAGCTGGTAATAAAAGCTTTTACAAATACATCAGAAGTAAAGAGCCTGCCAAAAAGTCTACAGGGCCAAGAGATGGTGAAGATGTAAGAGAAACACTATGCGAGGAAAAGGTCACAGAGATGAATTATCTGCATCGTCGTTTGCAGAGAGACCTGCATGAGATCTCTGTGCCAGAGCAGTTCTTTGGGGATGGGGGCCTGGGAAACATTTCAAACTGAAACATCAATCAGGAGCAGGAGCAAATCGCCAGAATCAGGTGGATTTAACTCGGGAGATCTGGGGAACTCGGTGGTGAAACCGCTGAACCACGGTTAGCAAAGGAGTGGTGAGGGCAACGTGTCACCTCCTGAAAACGGCTGGAGAGGTGACACCAGCTCCTGGGTTTTTCCTGGAGAGCAGGTTGAGAGGGAGATGCAGCCCATTAGACTGAATGCCTGCAGTGGGGAAAACCAGACAAGTTTTCAGCACATGAAGCTGGAAATCTGCTCCCATCACATCGTCTGGTTTTCACATCCAGCCTAAGCTTGGCACCTTTCACAGCCCAGTGTGACTGCTCTACCAGCCCCTTGGGCAGCACAATCTCTGCTTGAGCTGGTCAGCTAAAGCTGGCTGCCTGCCCTGCTTTAGGTGAGACAAGATGCGCCTGAGATCTCTGTAGGGCTCTCTTGGCAGTGTTAGGTTTATGGTTGGACTTGATGATCATAGAGGTCTTTTCCAGCCTAAATGATTCTATGATTGGCTCCCTCCTGGGAAAACCTCTAGGTATCTGGCCAAGTATCAGATAAGAAGCTGCAGTTTGGACAGTTGAGTCCAACCTGAGTCCCTGGGAAATAAAACTGTAGCACAGATGAACTCAAAGCAATGTACACAAGAAAGAACGAGGCTCCATACACATGTGCAAGGATGGGCTCTAAATTAACTCATCTCACCCAGGGAAGCAGGGAGAGGAACATTGTGGAGAGTGCAACAAAAACATCCGTTTGAAACTCAGTGATGGTCCAAAAGGCATCCTGAAGCTGGGAGTCCAATCCCTCCCCTTCTCATAATCATGACTCCAATATCTAAAGCCATGACAACCTGGTACAACGAGCAATAAAACACCCAGAGTTGGACACCTTCCTCAGGGCAGAGGCAGCAGCAGGGAGTGCCCGTCCCCATGGGATGCTGCAAAGATAGAATCACAGAATCATAGAATGGTTANGCCTTCTCTTCTCCAGGCTGAACAGCCCCAGCTCCCTCAGCCTGTCTTCATAGGATAGAGGTTGCTGCTGGCTCCCGAAGCAGACTGGAAAGGGTCACGGGTGAATCACTGCAGATCCATGTGGAAAGAGGTGAGCAGGATGAGAACAGCACCAGGGTTGCTCATCTGGGCAGAGCCGGCCAGGATCGCGGATGTAACACAGAGAGCAAAGCCCTGGGTCCAGGCTGCTTTGCCGTGCAGCTGAGCCGAAGGACAGCGAGCCTGTGCTGAGAGGCGCCAGTGCAAACCACAAGAAAGTCAGGCTGGGCATCTTTGTAGCACTCCAAGGTTGACAATTAATGCATACAAGCCGCTGAATTATAGGCTGGAGACACTGGGAGCTCAAATGGCAACTAACGAGTGCTGTTGATAGGCTTTCCGGAGGCCATGGAGACACAGACACTTATTCTTAGAGACATGGATCCCGGAGGGACCAGAGCGGACACAACAGTCTCTCTCTGCAACACTGACATCCTCTGTGTCCTGGTGCTGGCAGCAGTCACATTTCCCTTCCGTTGGATGGGGAGCAAGGAAGGATGCAGGGAGACGGCGTCCATCTGTGCTCACCCCCACCACTGCGCTCAAACATCCCAACAAAGTTCCTCTCCTCCTTTCATGCCACATACCTCCACTCGAAAAGGCATAACTTGCCCCTATGAGGGATGGGGTATGAGGCTACCAGGTGCCCAAGCAGCTGGGCAAAGCTCAGAGGATGCTTTTGTAGCAGTAGCTCTGGAAGGACAGAGACTTCCAGACAGAGAAGGCAAGGTGGGACAGCCGGGTTTCCTTAGAGCAGATGGATGCGGCAGAAAAACCACCACAACACGAAGAAGTCCTAAGAGAGCAGCACACCATCCCTGCCCTGCACACGCTCACACATGTCCCTGCTTCCAGACACAATCCAGCTCAGGAAGGTTTTTACAGTCAGTGCATGCTTCCCATCACACCACTAATTAATTGCTGGAAGTATCTGAAGTCTATCTTTTTTTCTCCATCTCACCAAAGCAGAAGCCGTGTGCTACCATCCTTCCTCTCGTCTCCAATCTGGATTTTTCTTCCGTGATTATCTCCGTGTTTATTCTTTCCAAGCACCAACTTGGCACATCCTGCTGCGAGTCAGCTCCAGCACCAACTGGAGCAGCTGAGGGCAATCAGCTGGAAAAATCACTCCCCAGATCCCCACTCGTGCTTCAATGTCAAGGCAGCCCCGTCCAGGTCAGGACTCCAGCTCTGGGGTGACTGCATCTCCTCAGGAAGCTGGTCTGGTGCAGGATGAACCAGTCCAAATGCTGGAGCAGAGCAGCCCCGCTCCGGGGCAGGACAGGAAAGCCCAGGGCACTCGTGTGGGCTCCTGCAGAGGCTGAGACAGATCTGGGGCTCTCACAGAGACATCACTAGAGACTAAAAAGCAACTCATCAACAATGGCAGTGTGAAAGGTGAAAGTATGATGAGGGTTTGGGGGAGATTTTTGTGTTTTCTTTTTTAATTTCCTGGAAATCCTTATTTTGATTGGGTGCTCGTTTTCCAGGCACAGCAGCAAGAAAGCAGAGAAATCTCAAGGCTTCTCAGAGCTGAATCCAGCAGAGTGCCAGGGTCTGCCCCCGCTGCCACCCGAAGCTCTGCCCTGAACCCAGACCTTGGCCAAGCACACTCGTGCCGTGGCCCCAGGTGGTGGGGCCACAGAAGATGAGGAGCTCTGGGTTTGACCTAACCAGGCCAGTCAGTCCCCAGTCTTCCCAGTGATGACAAGACTGGTGTGCTCTTTACAGCCCTGCTTTCCCAGCTCCAGCCTGGGTAGATCAAAGGCACCTGCGAGGAAACTCACAGCCTAAGCCAGTGGCTGCTGTAATGGAAATCTGCTTGTGGACCTCCAGGGACCAATTGGCAGCATCTGAGTGTGCACACATACCTCTGTGTGTGCTCACACAGGATCATAGAATCTTAGAACTGAGTTGGAAGGGACCTTAAAGATCATGGGTATCCAACCCCCCTGCCCTGGGCAGGGACACCTCCCACCACCCCAGGTGGCTCCAAGCCCCATCCAGCCTGGCCTTGAGCCCCTCCAGGGATGGGGCAGCCACAGCTTCTCTGGGCAACCTGGGCCAGGGTCTCACCACCCTCACAGGAAAGGATTTCTTCTTAATATCCAATCTAAATCTTCCTTCTTCTAGTTTCTTCTTTCCTTCTTCTCTTCTCCAGGCTGAACCACCCCAGCTCCCTCAGCCTGTCCTCACAGCACAGGGGCTCCAGCCCTCTAATCATCTTCATGCCCCTCCGCTGGACCCGTTCCACCAGGTCCATGTCCTTTCTGTGTTGAGGACTCCAGAGCTGGACACAGGACTCCAGGTGGGGTCTCAGGAGCGCAGAGCAGAGGGGCAGAATCCCCTCCCTGTCCCTGCTGGTCACGCTGCTTTTGATGCAGCCCAGGATGGGGTTGGCTTTCTGGGCTGCCAACGTGCACTGCCAGCTCGTGTTGAGCTTCTCAACAGAGGTTCAAGATACCAGCATCTCACAAGGCAAGAAGGTTCTTCCCTGTCTGGTGACGAAATGATTAGATGATGAATTACAGCCATGTTGCCTGTTGTTGGCTCTCTGTGACATTGCCTCCCCTATTTTTTGTTACTAATCTTGCATTGTGCCACCACAACACGTCACCAGTAAGTTGCATGATGAAGATGGTAGTGAGATACCTGCAGTCCTGGTGGGGATGGACCCCACTGATCAGAAGGAAAAACTTCCTGAAAAAGCCTTACTGTCTTCCCAGCACAAGCGAGCTAGGAGACCCTGGCTATTTTCTCTGTGTACCTCTGAGAACAACACCTTTGTCCCAAGAAATTTCCAACAATTACCTCTTCTCAAAAAATGCATCATTTCACCAAAAATCCCATGGATGTAATTTTCCTTAATTTTCCATGTGTTGTGGTTGAAACGCTAATTTGCTCCCCCCTTTTTTTTTTCCATTTTCAGGGGGTTTCAGCAGGTAGCTATTTTCCACATCCTTTCGTCAGACCCTGGTCACCACAGGATGAAGGTAACCAGCCTTGTTCCTTGGGGTCTTTTTGCAATTTTCCCCTTAATGTTGCCTAATTTTTCAATTTCGTCACTTTAGAAAAGGGGCAAAAAGAGTTGCAGATAAAGAAAGGAGGTGAAAAACTAACATAAATCCAGTCTTTAATAATTCTGAGTATCATTTTTTGCGATTAGTAGAGGCAAAATGAAAGAAATGGGGAAGGTGGAAATGAGGATAAGCAGCCTAAATCTCTTCCAGGTCACGGCTGTTCTAATCAAAGAATTCCCTGTTGGGGAAAGAACATAAACCAGAGATGTTTGGTGGGTTTTTTCTTCCCCAACACTATTGCTTTCCTCTCAAAACATGTCAGCCCTGAGTGTGGTTAGTACTACCAGGTCTGGCAGACATCTCTGAATGTCCCATGGGCTGCAGGATGGTGATTTTAGGAGTAATGCTTCACGTGACGGAGAAGACACGGCAGGATAAGGAGGACACGGGCGCATCACACCTCCTGCCTGGTTGGGCAGCCCACAAGTGTGCAAAGGTTCTGCTTCAGCAGCATGGAGGGTCTTCATAAAACAAAGCTGTGATGTCCAGCCAAGTAGCAACAGTTAAAAACAGTCCCAGAGATGGGTGTAACAGCCTGAACAGGGTGGCTGGCACGAGCACAGGCCCCTCAGCAAAGGAGAACCTTGCAGAAGTGAAGAGCGGCTGTGGCCACGGCCAACATGAAGGGCCAGGCAGGGTCTCCCCTGTCTTCTACAGATGCTCTGCCAAGATGGGTGACCCTGGTCTATAGGGCAGGTGCTCCTGCGAACACGATCCCTTATTGTACGTGTGATTGGATCTGTCTTGTAAAAATACTTGTCTTTCCTTTTCACAGCAAGACAAAGAGAGGATGTCCTGCACCTTCTACCTGCAGATTCCCTTGACAAATGAAATCTCACGTGCAGGTATTAGAAACTTGTTACTTCTCCCTATCAGAAGCAATCATCAGAGTTTCTAAACTGCTTTAGAATGATTAGATTGATTTAGAATCAATCATGATTTAGAATGATTGATTTAGAAATGATTAGATTGGTTTTGGATGACAAAACTCCCTGGAAAAGTTACAGATCAAAAATCAAAAGCGCTGGACTCAGCAACGTGGGCAAAGGAGAAAGAGCCCAGACAGCATGTATAAAATAGACGGTTATTTCTAAGGTGTAATTAGGACAGCCTGACGCTACAGTATTTCTTGGGATAGGATGACTGAAAGGAGTTCAGGAATCTGAAGTATGGGTGATGAGAAATTATCGTGGAAGCAGCATATTCACTTTATTGAGAATAGTGGTGAGATGCTCGTAAATCTTTCTGATAGCATTTCAGGTACTTTTATAACTCTTACATGGGATTTATTGTATATTTCTAGGAAAAAAAATGTAATTTAAAAGGACATTTTCAAGCACTTTTTATAGCTTTTATTTACTTTTTAATCTCCATTGTTTGCAAAGCCCTCCTCAGAGCAGGAAAATGCGATTCTGCCCTGTTACATCTTGCAGACAATGAATTTTTCTTTCTCCCTGGCAGGCTGAGCCAAGGCAGAGGTGATGTGTCCTGACTGTTGTTGCAGAGGTGATGTTGTCCTGACTGCCCCCCCCTGGAGCAGCCGGGGCGGGCGCGATGTCCCCCCACGCCCGGGCAGGTGGGGTTTAGCACAGGCAGTCAGGTTTTTTGGATTTCTCTGCAGGAGGGTAGCAGATAGATCTCCAGTTTGATTTAAAAGNTGAAAGACCCCAGGCAGCCCCAGCACATCCCAAGGGCCTCCTTGGGAAGTTGAGCATAAAAGGAGTGAAAGCAAGAGCGTCCTTCTGGGGTTGGGGGGGAGTCCTCAGCTTTGGGCAGAGCACCTTGGGAGAAGAGGAACTGATTTTAACTGATTCCACCAGGACCACCTCTTTCCAATGCTGAAACCAGACCCATATCATACCCAGGCTGGATGTTCCCCAACTCCAGTGGAGATATTTTCCAAACCTGCAGCACTTCTGGCCAGAAATACAACCCCGGAGCTTTGGCTCCTGTAGCCGCCTTTGGAATGCCTGAGTTTACTTAGCCTTCCCTGGCCTTTCTGTTGTTAGCTGAAATGTTGCTTCTGAAGCCAGTCACGTTGGGCTTGTGTCTCCTCTGCCCGCTACCACGTCACAGCAACCTAGGGAGAGCCTGGAGCTGATGGTTCCCAATGCCAGACACTGAGGGCCACCAGCGCCCGGAATAGAGGAGATGGGCAGCATGAGTGGCTCTGCTCTGCCTTGGGGAATAAGTTGCCTGCGAGGGCTCCATCCTCCTGGCAGAGAGAAGAGATGCTGAAGCCAGAGGATGGCGTGGGAGGACGGACCAGAAAACATCACTTCCAGCCTGACGCCTTCGTGGACCCAGCCAACCCCTTCCAGCAACCTCTTCCTAGGAACACTCCCTGGGGTCCTGTGAAGTGGAAAAAGTTTAAACACATTAAAAAAGCAAGTCTGGCTCTTTTTCCCTTTCTTTCTCATCACTGACCACTCCAGCTTTGTGGGATTTTTCCCTCTTTCTCTCTCCCAATAAAAGGCTTTCCATTCAGTGGCTGTTGTTCCTTTAAATACTTCAGGAACACCCATAAAACTATGTAGGAAACTAACAAATTTTCTTGCTAGAAGGAGGCTTCTGCCAGGAAATCAGAAAAAATCTTGCTGGAGTGATGCATTGAAAAGGAGGGAATAAAGGAAGTCGATGAGTGAGCAGGGAAGCAAGAAGGGAGGTTGATTTTCACGTGCCCAGAGCATTTGCTTTTCCAGAGACAGTGTGACAATGAACATCAGGAAATGCAAAGCTTGTTCCAGAGAGACCATAAAATCTGAATGACAAAAATGGGCTCTTCCATCTCCAGCCATCAATGCCTAAGAACGTGGTGTGTTCCAAGCAGGAGAATGCTTTGTGGAAACCCCTCCTATGACCAGCACACATTTCCTACAAGGTGCTTTAGAGCAGTGGGATCAGGACAGAGGAGGAGATGCCTGTACATGAACCCCAGAGGAGCCACTCTCCTCCTCTGAGGCTTTTTCTGGTAGCCAGGCTGCAGGGAGGAGGTGGGCTACGGGGAGGCTGAAGCTGCTCCAGCTTTGCCCGCAGCCTAGCTGCCCAGGTTGGGTTGTTGTCAGAACTAGTCCCTGACAAACACTTCTTGGCCCACTCTCTTCTTGCCGAAGGGAGGGTAGTAGTTCCTTTGACCATCTCTGCCCCAGACCACCTCTGTCCTTTGACTACCTCACCCCTTGGGGACTGTATGTCACAGAAATAAATTGTGCTACAACAGTGCCCGCACCCCAAGGATTTCTCCTCTGTCAGGGCACCAAGGCACTGAGACCCACTAGTCCCTCATGGTTCTTGAGCTGTGGGTGTTGAGACCAGTTCGGCTGGTGTTGAAAAGCGGCCTTGATGTATGTTCTTTACGTGTGGTTTTACTTAGCGAGTCTTGTACAAAATTCTCCCTACAGGAGAGCCCAGGAGCCGGTGGCACCAATTTCCCGAGCATGGGAAATCTCTCCTTGGAGTAAAATCACAGCAGCTAAGAAGGTTCCTCTGCAGGTTCATGGGTTTGTTTATTTCTGTTGCCTTTTATCTAGTAACTGATCTATTTTCTTGCATTTTCCACAGTGTCATTGGAAACTGAAGCTCACAGTGGGCTCAGCAATTAGTGGTAGCATAGAAATATAAGGCAAAAACAAGTATTGCTAATGAGCTGACACATTAAACAATGAGTCACGCTTCCATAAGGAGCCTAAATCGAGTTATAACCCTAAATAAACAAGCTGTGAGAAACAGTTTACAAAATATGAATGTGTTACTTATTTAACTGCTGTTGAGAAGCTGTGAACTGAACCCTGAGATGTATTTAAATATCTGAAACAAATATTCCATGTGTCGTTTATCAGACGGAGGCAGTGAAGGCTCAGCAAGGCTGGAGGGACCCTGAAGCAGGATGAGGGTACGGGCAACAGCAGAGGCTTTGGGGTTCTGTCCTCCACCCCATGACCATATCTGACCACATGGGGACCAGGCCAGGGATGTCCTGCACTGGCGAGTGAGGTGGCAAAAGCCGAGAGCCAGGAGATGCTGCAGGCGGGAATTTCCCACCCCAAAAGGCAACACCAGGAATTTGGGATATCTCAGGCTCCTGCAGGATGTCACTGTTGGGAAAGGCAGAAACGCAGGATGGTCCATTTGGGGAACAAAATGCAAAAATAAAAATAAATGGTTAATCCTAAATCTAATAAGAAATGCCCTGGTTTATTCCATGGCAACAACAGAATGAAACACTCTGAGTTCACCTGAAATCACTTACTCGACTCCACATAAAGTGAGGTTTGGGTTTGTGTCTTTTCTCCTCTTGGATTTCCTTTCATGCTTTCAATATGGTCAGTTTTAAAAGGAAAAGTCTTCTGCAGATGGGAAACAGAAATCTTAGATTTTCCTTCTCATGCCCCATTTTTCTTTCAGCCAGAATGATTTGTTGAAGCGCAGCCAAATTCTGGATCTTCCCGCCAGAATGACACTGCGAATTTATTATCCATGGAAACGGTGCCTGCAGCTTTGGCTCCAGGGTACCACAGGCTTTTGGCAGAGGTCTCACTGCTCAGCCATTAAACTTTGGCACTGCCTGGACGCTGCCCCACCTCAGGGGCAAATCCCTGTTCTGCTGAATCTCCACTTAGCGATGCTCCCCAAATGTGAGCGAGCTGTATCAGCAAGCTCAGATAATTTCATACACAAGTGCCCAGCTGCGACTTCTCCAACTCCCTGGAGATCCTGACACTGCAAGAAAGGAGCAGGGACACCCAGCCCCAAGCCAGCTGTGGGCACGTCTACTCATGAGTGTGTGCACAGCCTGAGATCAGCTCTGCTGGGAACAGCAAGGTTCTCCCGTGGTGGTGAGATACCCGCTGTAGGTTTGCCAGTTCATCGTCAGCCCCTTTATCTGCAAATCTCTCTCCACCTTTTCAGTACAGCCAGGCCACCCCAAGCAGGGGACCAGCAGTCTGCAAATGTCTTGCTGCAGGAAGCCTGGTGGTCCCCGCTCCTGGCCACACACCCAGAGCCTCACAAATGGGATTCAAAGGGAAACCTGGCACTGGGACAGCACGACCCCCCTTTCATGAGTGAGGAGCATGGAGGCGGCTGACAGACCCCAGGCAGGTCTGGGTCGTGTCCCTGCTCCACAGCACCAAAAAAGGCTGTGATGCTGCAGGACCTCCTGGGACACCATCTCCACCATGGCTTGGGTAGAAATTGAAGACAGATGTGTCTCCCTCCCTCCATCTCTCCTGTTTAAAGTCCCAAGAAGAGAATTGGGAGAGAACAGTCTGAGAGAAGGTGGTAAACCCCAAAGCGGAGACAGTTTGTAGAGAGGAGATGGCATTTGTCTCAAAGAGGGGACAGGGTGTTTGCTGGAGACATGTGGTGTTTCCCTGCCCTCCAACCTGGCAGCCAAACCTCTGCTCTGGACAGCAAATGGGAACGATTAGCCTGTGGGGGCCACCCAGGGGTAAGGAGAAGGGTTGACAGGGGCTGTGACCCCGATCAGCAGCGGTGACATCCTGCCCTGCAGCACCCTCCTGCTCTAAGACAACTTCAGCCCAAACTGGGTGGACGAACACATCAGTACAGCTCCAGGTTCCCCCAACTTGAGGGTTACCAAGATCAGCCCCTCTTTGGTCTGCTAATGCTACCAAAGTGAGCTTTGGAGTTCACACCACACACACCACGGGGGATCCGCTGCATCCTCCAGGTGGAGCTCAGAAGCGTGGTCAGATCTCTGATCTTTTCCCAGACCCTTCTGGCACACATCCCATCCTTCCATCTCTCTCCCCATCCCTCCAGCGACTCACACCTCCCCACACCTGCTCCCTTGGTCCTCAAGTCACAAGTGGCAAAAACATTGGGACAAGCTCCTAGGCTGGCAAGGTGAAGAGGTTTTAGAAGTTCATCAAGAATATGATAAATACCAGTAATGGCAAAGGCTGGGACTATGCAGATGCTCATAACAAGGGAGGAAAGGCAGACATGATCAATGGGTATTTCCATATTCGGAAGGAAGCACTTGCAACACATGAGGACAATGAAGTGCTCTTCAGCTTCTTTGTGCCTAAGGGGAAAGTCAAACAACATCTACATGGGACAAACATTTTCAAATCGCCCTAAAAATAATAATAAACTCAATAATCAGTCTAATTTGACAAGTCAAGAGTCTGAAAGGAGCTGGTCGAGGGTGTCTGTATACCTCCAGTGTTGATGATAAATGACTTTGTGACCAGAGAAGTGAGGTACAACGTACTGGGCAGGTCCAGAGCTCAGAGTCCTCTTTGCTGCCATATGGGCCAGAAGAGTATAGACAAGGTTCAGTTGTTGCTGAAGACAGAGCTGTTGTGAATTACTTACCAAAACCATAGTCCAAGAGGTGAAACTGGCTTTGTGTATGTCTTTTTCCTCTAGTGACCCATCATTCTTCCAGTAAATATCTTCAAACAGCTGCTTGATACCAGAGTTTGTGGCTCCAAACTCTAGAGGCAACTGGAAAATCTTTCTGGAGAACCCTCACACCATCGGGGTCCAGAAGAGTTCTGTATACAACGTACCAGCTTGGCTTCTGACTGTTTTTTTCCAACCATCTGGAGGTATCTTGGGTCCATCCCGTGTATGAACATGGTATTGAGGAATCAGGAGGGGAGGATGTGACGGGGAGCTGTGCTTCCTTCAGTGTTTTCCATCTGCAATGGGCTGACCATGGCCACTGCAGACGTGGTGTAGTCAAGGTTAACATCCTCCTTTCTGGGAGGCAGTGAGGTGCCAAGGCCGTTCGGGATAGTGTTTACTGGGGTTCATGTCTACCACATGTGCAAGTCAGCAGCAAGGGGGTGAGCCGCCTGCCCTGTTGCACGAGGACAAGCTAATTCATAGCTTGGAATTAGCCCTTTTGTCTCCAACATCTGCAGAGGAGCCTGGGGTGAGCACACCAAGAGACCCGTCTGCTTGGGAGAAGCAAACTGAGAGGGGGAAAAGGGGGAATCCAGCCCATGGGGCTCATTGGAGAGTTGCACACCCCCAGCTCGTGGGGCACAAACCACATCTTAGGTCAGTGCCAGGGTCATTGCAGACTCAGCCACCAGAGAAGCATCTCTGGAAGCTTCTACCCTGAAGGACAGATCTGCCCATGCTGTTTGGGATGCAGTGTAGATGTGTAATACAGGCACAAAATCCTTCTGTGGCTTGGAAGCAGGCAGAGAACACCTCCCCTCCTTCCCACTGGAGAAGCCCCTGGAGCTTCCAGAAGAGTTGCTCAGAGCCCCAGGGAGGGTGCTGTGTCCCTTTGCCCACTGCCAACACAGCAGATGTCTTCAGATGCTGTCTAAGGATTGGAGATATAGCTGGGGCTGGAGCTGGACCACTGGCTTCCCTCTCCTCCAAACTGCCACCGGGATTCCAAGACCTCTCTACCCCCAAGGATGGGTTGTCCATGGCTCCCAGGTAGCCAGAGGCAGGCAGGCACTGGCATCGTGAGGGGAGCTAGCTCCCAACCCCCAGCTGATGAATATTTTTATCTCCTTTCTTTGGTCTCACATCTGCCCATTTCCAATCTCTCTTTTCCCCTCAGGGCAGTTTTCTCTCCTCGCAGAGAGGTTTGCGGGGCTCCAGCTCCCAGGGTACCCTGGATGCCTTGGTCCCACATGATAGACCATTCTCCATCCCTAAGCAAACAGCAGGAGGCTCCCACCACGGGCAGCCTACCTCTGATAATTACTTCAGCATACACCTTGGGTCTTAAGTACATGGTTAGAAATGGATCAGTGTGAGACATCTCCTTAAGTCTCATCTGGGAATCACTGCTATCAACGAGCCCTGTTTTCCCAGTCAAAGATGATTTATTCTGATCTGCACTATTGATTTTATTGTGGGAAATGTGGTGATACCTAAAGAGAGAGAGAGACAGAGATTTGACTTATGGGAGCATGTGGGGAAGACTCCAGTCTTTCTCCTTAGAGCCTGCATTTTCTGCATCTGCACCAGAATTATTTGTAGTGTTTTATGCACCCATCTGCTCCCTGCTTGCTCTCTATAAATCTCACTGGCTCTCTCACACACACACATGTTTGCTTTCCATGTAGATTACTTATGATGAGAGTCTAATTAGACCCGGGGAAGCCTGCCTACAGAGCGAGCCTGGGGAGAGCTTAATTAAAGTCAATGGAGAAAATTATAGGTGAAAAAAAAAAAAAATAGGACAGCAAGGAAAAAAATATCAAAAGAAGCTAAGGGAAGAAAAAGAAGCAGAGAAGTGGCAACACCAGTGAGGGAGCATGTGTGGCTGCCAGGCTCCTGGGAGCAGCAGCCCCTTGCATCAGACCCACGGTGCTACAGCATGGGATGCCCACGGAGAGCCCGTGGGAAGCCCATGGGGTGTCTGTGGGTCAAGGCTGAGCAGGAACACAGCCCTCTGCCCCGCGCTCTGGCACGTCCAGAGCAGAGAGTGAATGAGAAGGGCTGGGAGAGCTGCCGGCTCTGGGTCTCTACGTGTCTCAAGTCCTTCTGCTCTCATCCACATCACATACATACCCATGAGCCGAGCAAACAGGCGTCACACGGTGGATGCCCAAGCTCCATCTGTCCCTCAGTTCAGGGAGGGAAGAAGGGACACACTCTCATTCCGCAATTTATTGCCCTCCTGCAAATTAGCACCTGGCTGCAAGGGCATGAAAAATCCAGCCTAAGAGGGGAGCAGGGTTTTTGGGGGTCCTCACAGTGCACTGATGGCACTCCCTGAAACCCCTGCAGCACAGGGCACTGTGCTCCTCCGGCAGCAATGTCGCCCTTGAACCCTGTGACTCCTGGCTGAGGGAAAGCGTCTCTTTTAGAGAGACTTGATTTAAAGACCACAAATGATGGAGAATCCGCCACATCTCTTGGCAAATTGCTCCAATGGTTAATTATACTCCCTGTTTAAAAGATGCATCTTATTTCCAATTTAGGTTTTTCTAGCTTCAGCTTCCAGCCATTGAATCTCATTACATTTTTTTTTTTATCTCTTAGATTAAAAAATCCTCCATTATCAGAATTCTCCTCCCTCTGTAAGTATTTATAGACTGATCAAGTTGCGTCTTAACGTTCTCTTGATAAACTAAACAAGATGAGCCACTCTGTGTTGCCCAGTCAGCCAGGCCTTGCACAACTCTGCTCCTTCGTACTGCTCTTCTCTGAGCCCTCCCTGGTCCTCACCATCCTGGACCAAGTCCCCTGATCAGGACAGGGACTTCCCTGAGTTGAAGGGACCTCAAAAATCGAGTTCCACCCCCCTGCCCTGGGCAGAGACACCTCCCACCACACCAGGTTGCTCCAAGCCCCATCCAGCCTGGCCTTGAACCCCTCCAGGGATGGGGCAGCCACAGCTTCTCTGGGCAGCCTGTTCCAGGGTCTCACCACCCTCACAGCAAACAAGTTCTTCCTAACATCCCAGGAGGCAGTGTCCTGTATGATTGCAGATGGAACATTAGTTCATCTGGTTGTGCAACCTTCTGCGAGGGATCTCAGTGAGGGGAAGGTGCACGTTGTGCTTCACGCGGTACAAACACACAGAAGAGCTTCTGGCGAAATACGGAGAGGGACAGAACAGGTTGTCTTTGGGAATGTACTTTGGGTTGAAGTGCTGGAGAAAAGGAAGCCAGGAGAAGAGAGGTGTGAAGCAGGGGGCTCACCAGCCGGGTATAGAGCAGCATTTTTGTGCAGTGGGGGATGCAAGACCACATCTCCCTGTTGGCCAGGGTTGAGGCTGCAGCTCAGTGAGAAGAGCTGGGCAAATGGGGTCTGGGCAGCTGGCAGGGCAGGCGCTCTGAACAGCCGACATGGACAGATCCAGGACTCTGCCAACTCTTGGAGACAGCTTGGGCTCAGGGTCATCGATGTTCCTTTGGGAAGCTACAGCCTGGGAAATGTGAAAACTTTACCTGAGTGCGGGAACACCTGGAGAATCTAAGTGGGGAGATCTTACAATACAGGTGTGTTCTTCTGCCAGAGGTGTGCTGAGCTGCCGCTCTACGTTCTGTTGGGGTATCTCAGCTCCAGCAATGAAGCTGCCTTCATCCAGATGGTTGTCCTGCAGGGACCTGCTGACAAGTACAGAATGAGCCTCCTGCTGCTTGCTGCTTTCAGCCAAGGCAAGGAGAGAGGCCCTTGGGTGACACAGTGTGCTTACTACACAGCATCTGCTTAACCCGTGGTTGCAGCAGGATCAGAGGTGGCTAGTAGTGGGCAGGGTGGGCTGATGGACAGCTTCTGGAGTCATTTTACGGAGCCCTAAGTTGACACGTGCCCTCTACAACATCATTTTGACAGTGGTACCGCTTTTCCCACCTTGTTGGGCACCTTCTGGATCAGCACTGTGTCCCTGTGATGACTTGCTGTTGGCCTTGGCAGGAGCTGTACCAGAAATGCTCATGTCTGGTGGGAACATTGCAACCTCAGTATGGCATTGGCGAAAGTCTGAGGATCGTCTTCCTCCCATGTCCTGGCAGCCTTCCTCTGGAGCCCACTGCCTCATATCCCACTACCTCCCCCATGTACTGATACACAACAAATCCCCCAACTAAAGGTTGTGCTGTAGGAATGGAAGGCCCCAGCAGGTCTGCTCCTCCTCCTTTTCTGCATTACAGAATGTTAAATCCTTTTAAATTTGGACTGAAAAGGGGCTCTCCTGGAAAGCAGTGATACAGATGTGCCTCTGCTTACAAAACTCAGCTGTGGATTCATGTGCCACCTTCACCTTCACCATCATCCTCCCCAAATTGCATCTGTACTATCTTGCGCAAAACCACCTGCTCTGGCATGATGGAGACCCAGGGGCTCGTAGTCAGGGGCCGTGCAGAGTCCACGAGGCCCTGGGGAGTTGCACCTGCAGGTGTGTAGAATGAGAATCCCAATGCCTGTGTGCGGTGGGGGGAGGCTGCTTCTGTCCCTGGAAAGTCACTACAGCCCCTGACTCCTCCTGCCTGCTGTCAGATGCAATGAGGGAAACGAGATCCACCAGTACGGCCAGCACACACTGTGTGGTCTCCCTCCAGCTTCAGGCTGCCAGAATTTCTCCTCTCTGAGCAATGTCAGGCTGAATAAAACTCAATAGACCCTGATGGAGGAAAACTGCAGTTAAGTGAGTTGGCTTACTGCATGCCTTCTTTTCATTTTGCTTTCTGACTTGTCACAGAGAGAAAACCATCAGGGAAATGTACTGGCAGGCCCTCGGTCATGGTCTCTGGCTCTTTCAGCCGGTTCCCCTTGATACCAGTTAGATCTGCCTCCATGCCAGGACAGGAGATCGCTCCCGTCCAAGGAGTCAGCACCTGACAACTATGAAATGAAACCTTGTGCCTGTAAGATTAGCAAAGGATCACCCATCAACGGTGGCTCAAAGCCAGCCCATGGCCATCCTCCTTCTCTAGGGTCCTCCAACAAAAAGGTGGAAGCGCAATGAAATGGCCTGGTAGGAGGCAGATACCATCCCGTGGGGATACTGATGGTGGTGGTGATACAAGGCTGTGGAAGACAACGATAAATCCTAAATCCTTACAGAGTGATCAGACCTTGGGATATCGGTGTACATCTTGCACTGTTTGATTCACAGCCTCCAGTCTTGGCATCACGTGAGCAGAGCAGTCCTGGGTCTCTTTCATATGTGCAAGGTTCTGGGGCACGTGATGGTGGACACTTGTAAATGGGATCACAAAATCAAGCCGAGAAGGCGGCATGCACCCCAGCAATTCTTTTAAAATCTTCTGATTTTTGTGTTATTCTTATGTTTCTGGGGACAGCCCAATTTGTGTTTTTCCCTTTTTGGAAGCTATCATCTAAATCACTGTCCAAAGCACCCATTGGGCAGCGTGTAGCAGTCATAGTATTGAGAAAACGCTGCCTGAATGCAAAATGGTGGCCAGTGGAGACCTGCTTGAGCCCTGGCCTTTCAAGACTCCCCGAAGAGGGACAAAGTGGAACAGCCAACAGAGGCGTCTGTGGTATGTATCATGAGAACATCCCAAAACAGAATCTGATTATTTTGAAAGAAAATGCTCTCTGTGAAGTGTCTCCCTAGTTCAGGAAAGACCAAGCACAAAAGACCACATTAAAGAGGTAGGTGAAAGAAATGCCAAGATTTTATAGTTCAAAACTTACCTTCTGGCGCTGGATGCATTAAACCTCACCCACAGATGTGCACTAACAGGAGTCAGACTGTCCATGCTGTCCTACATCAGCAGAACAAGGTTAATGACAGCAAAGATAACCCCCCTGTGTGTGACCTCTGCAGCCAAAGGCAGGGGCAGAGCCTAGGAACACCTGGGAAACCCGCAACGTCTCCGAGCATCTTTGATCCAATGTTAGCACAGACTTGCTGGATTTAACAGAGAAAATTGCTTCTTGTTAGAGGAACATGACTTAAATTCCGTGAAATGGCAGTGATTGGCAACACGTGAAGCAGAAATGTAATTCTCTCTCAGTGTTTGCTCGTTGTGGATTTCTAGAGGCGCTGAGGAGAGCAGGCTGGTGTCTGTGATTTCAGAGGCTCAGCTCAGTAATTCCTTCTTGGTGTATTAGCTTGGACACGCGGGTGATGAGCAGTCAAGAGGACAGGGAGTGAAGTACAAATGGCAGAACCCAGCAAAACCCCGAGTACTTGCTCTCATCAGAGGCAAGTGCTGTCCACAAGACCCTCCCGGGGAGTTCTGGCTTGGTATTAGGAGGACTAGAAGCAGAACTGTGCTATTTATAGAATTTTCCCTCCAATAATTTTTCTGGTTTACTCCAGATTCTCCTCCCAGAACACAGGAGTAGGGTTTTTCTCTCCCTTTCTTTCTGTTTTCTTGTCTTCTTTCCTTTCTTATCCCTTTTGCATTTTTGGTGAAGGAGGAGATAAAAGAAATGGAAATTTTTAGGTCATTATAACTGAGGTCATTCTGAAATACTACCTGCCTCTTAAAAACCAGGGATTTAGTATCATTTTGGCTGAGCCAATATGTGATTTTTCACTCATCTCTAATGACCGCAGATTTCAGATACTCCCACTGGAGCCACCTCCCCAAATGCTGAAGGTGTCAACACCAGATCCCAAACCTGTGAGATTTTTGGCTTACCCCCTTCTGATCCCAACTTGTTCCACGAGCCTCACAAGCAAGACCAAGAACAAGGGTGACAGATGCAGATGCACGGCAAGAAGCAGACACGGCCACAGTCCAAGCAGGGAACCACCAGCATCCTACTAAAGTGGTACCACATTTGATCAGTAATCTGACCGTGCCATCTTCCCTCAGCCTCAAGCACCCAGCACAGATACTTTTGAAGATTTGTCAGTTCCTGGGACCTGTTTTTAGGTGCCCTTCAGTGATGTCCAGGGAACAGTACCAGCAAATAAGGGCTGACCTCTTCCCAGCTCTATGTCAAACCACGGGGCCAGAAATGCATGCGGACAGTGGCCAATTGTCTGTCTTTACCACTAAAGGACCAGTTTAACAAAACCAGTTTGGTTTCTGCTGTTAAAGGGACATCAGGAAATTTTGGGCTTAAGGCCAAATTTGCAGCTGAAATGCCTCACGTCTCCCAGGGAGGAGGGGGGAGCACTCTCCTGTAATATAAGGATATTTCTTATAGTAGGGGCATCTTTTTAGGAGGGTTCTGCTGCTCTTGTTTGTAATGATTTTTGTATGAGAAATGAGCCCTGGCATAAGCAGCAGCACTGGCATCTCCGAGCAGATCGAGGGTCAGAGCAAGTGCTGGAAATCAAGCCCTCAGCATGTGGACTTTCCCCACTCTGTCGGTGTTGATTAGACAAAAGATAGATTTTCCTAAAGAGATCTTAAAAACCTGACTAAGTCGCACCCTCCCACACCCCCCATCCTCAGACCATTCTGCTGAACTTTCCCAGGCTCATGTCCTTTCAGGGGCTGAGCCCATGACCCCTCCAAGTTGGTGGTTCCAGCAGCCCCCCAGGCATCTCTGAATGATTCTGTCCCAGCTACGGGGTTCTGGACATGCTGATCCTCACCAGGTTCTTGGGGAAGGAGAGGAGGGCAGGGAAACTCAGCCCCGCTCTGCTGGCAGTCCGCCTGGCCCCCTGCAGGTGCCAGGTTTTTGCTGGACCAGGGCTTGCCTCTGATCTATCGGTAGGTGCAGCATCAGGTTAAGTATTAAAAAATCTCATGAGCCTCATTAGCTGTCCCCTCTTCACTCTCCAGCCAAAGAGTTACTGCTCCAAAATCTATAGCACCTTGGCAGCTGCGTGGCTGATCCCTGTGTCAACCCTCTCTGAGCCTGTTCCCTCAGCACATACACCATAAACCACCCCAGGCTGGTGCTGTTCTCCTTGCTGAGCAGTGAGGTGTGAGGGCTGTCGGACCATCACGGTATGCACATGTCCCTGGAATCCAGCGGGCGCAGGGTGGCCACGTCCCGTGGAGTCACTCAAAGCGCAGACACCCGTGCTTGGCCACACAGACCCCAGGGCTGGGGCTTTTCTGCAACGAGTACCCTGGAAGGGTGATGCAGACTATGCCAAATTGCTGGAGGAGACTCATTCCACCAGGCACCCAGGGCAGCAATGGGGCTGCAGATCTGCAAAGGTCATTGCTCTGGACATCAGCGAGCGCGGGGCCAGGAGAAAGCACAGTGGCACCTCGTCTGACCAGCACATACCCAGCGTCAGCTGGGGTCCCCTCTTACAGGTGGCTGCGTTCCCCGGGCATCCCTCAGACAGGGTCAGGGAGCAGCAGGGACAGGGAACCCAGCACTGTCCATCAGTGTGTTTGGGAACTCAGCCCCCACATTGTTTGATATTTGGACTTTAATGTCCTGTTGGAGCATGTCTGGTTTCAGGTTCCTCCAGAAGCATCTTTAGCCAGTTCCATCTCAATGTGTGTGTGTGTATGTATCACCCTGGCAGATCAGAGCTGTGTATTCACACACCATCTCAAAGGTCCAGCAGAGGAACAAGAATATTTTGGGGAGAGTGGAGTGAATCCTGCTGCCCTGCTGGGCTCCAGCCCCATCCAAACCAGTGCCCGCAGCCGGGAGGAGCTGGTGGGGCTGGTGCAGATGGGGAGGTGATGTGACCTGGCTCTGCTGCTCAAGGACAGCTCTCACTTCAACAAACCTTGGACGGTTTCTGCAGGTCCTTACCAGGTTCATGCCGAGAATCAAGTCTTTCAGAACTGCCAGTGGTTAAACAACACTACACTTTAATTACAAGGGAGAGTCAGGCAGCCAAGTGTGGTACAGAGAGAGATGAAGGTTAACAAGCTGAGCAAGGTCGTTATCTGGCCTGCTCCTCCTCTGCCCCTCCTCCGGCAGGACTGGGAATAGAATCATAGAATCATCCAGGCTGGAAGGGACCTCCAAAGGCCATCCAGTCCCACCTCCCCCCAGTCGCAGGGACACTTGCAACTAGACCAGGTTGCCCAGGGCCTCATCCAGCCTCGCCTGGAATATCTCCAGGGAAGGGGCCTCAACCACCTCCCTGGGCAACCTGCTCCAGTGTTCCACCACCCTCAGTGTAAAGAAATTCTTCCTAATATTCAACTTAAATCTCCCCTTCTCCAACTTCAGTCCATTGCCCCTCGTCCTATCGCAGCAGCCTTTGTGAACAGCCCCTCCCCAGCCTTCCTGGAGCCCCTTTAGGTACTGAAAGGCTGCTCCTTGCTCTCCCCGGAGCCTCCGCTTCTTCAGGCTGAACAGCCCCAGCTCCCTCAGCCTGTCCTCACAGCAGAGGGGCTCCAGCCCTTTGATCATCTTGGTGGCCCTGCTCTGGACCCGCTCCATCAGGTCCATGTCCTTCCTCCAGCTCCAGCCCTGAACCCAGTGCTCCAGGTGGGGTCTCACCAGAGCAAAGCAGCAGAATCCCCTCTCTGGATCTGCTGGTGACACATCTTTTGATGCAGCCCAGGATGGGATTGTCCTTCTGGGCTGCAAGCCTGCTCTGCCTGCTCATGTCCAGCCTCTCGTCCATCATTACTCTCAAGTCCCTTTCTCCCACGCTGCTTTCCAGCACTCGTCCCCCAGTCTGTGCTGACAGTGAGGGTTGTTCCAGCCCAGGTGCAAAACCCTGCACTTGCTCTTGCTGAACCTCATGAGGTTCATCTGGGCCCACCTCTCCGTGCTATCCAGGTCCCTCTGGATGACATCCCTTCCCTCCAGGGTGTCAACAACACCACACAGCTTGGTCTCATCTGCAACATCTCTCACTGTCCAGCCCCGTGCCCTGGAGAGCTGATTGTCTGTGCAAGCAGACCGAACCCCCTCCCTGGCACCACCTGTCTCCTGCCCCAGGATGCTTCTCTCCAGAACAGGGCACACTGGGAGCTGCTGAAAGAGATGTGTGCCCAGCTCCGATGCTGGTAGAACAGCTTTGCTGGAGCATAGGATGGGAAAGGCAGTGTCTGGGTGAGCATTGGGGTGGCTCTGCAGGTGAGCTACTCATGTAGCCTCCTAAGAGCTCTGTGGGCCTCTTAGAAAGACTCCACGAGAAGACAGATTGAGATGGGCTCGGGAGAGATGGCATCTTGGGTGATATGTGTCCAGGGAACTCTGCTGGCTACAGATACCCAGGAACTGACTGGGCTGTTAATCACACAGTGGCAACTTGCTGTAGTATGTCTCTCCCTTGCCATATGATGCTGCTTATCCCCATGGACACCACACTGCCAACCTCACTCCACCTCTCACAGGGATCTCCTGGCAGCTCCCTTCAGGAGGGAGCCAGTCCCTTTCTTCTCCTTAGGAGCAGAAACTCTAAGTGTTTAAAGAGGGCTGTGTGTAATCCCTGGGGAAAAAAAAAAAAAAAAAAAAACCAACAAGGATCTGATGACTCATAAGGTGCCTTTGTGGAGGTATTACTGGTTTCTGGTGGATCTTGCTGCATCCAGGACACACACAATGCCAGCAAATCAGGAGCATGAAAAGCTCTAGTGCTTCCTCTCCCTGGGGTGGAGCTTTATGTGTTTAAATGCCTGTGCAGATATGGAGCTAATTAACATCTTGAGGGTCTAGTGAGGAAATCAGCATGTGAGCCACCCCCAGGGTGGACACACCATGAGGGCGTATCAGCACTTGGCCAGCTGCTGGTCACCATCAATAACTTGACAGTAAATAACAAATCTCTCCGGAAAAAAATTCGTCAATGACATAAAGATTGGCAGTGGTGGATAATGAGGCGATCACGTTGTGCTGGGTCACTTCGAACACCGGGCACATTCCAATAAAATATGTTTTAATAGGCCATGGAGACACATGAGGACAAGCAATGGCAGGGTAACAACCTGGATGAAGAAGTGCTGGGACAGATGGCCCTGTCAGCCTGAGTACAGTGGGTCAGGCTTTCAGCCATGGAGACTGGGGCTCTCTGGCTTCTTCCAGCCGCTCAGGACCAGGTGCTGAATGTCACTCTAAAGCAGACCCACAAGTGGAGAAAGCTAGAGAACGACTGACATAAGTTGTCTGCAGAGCAGAGCCATGTGCATCACTGGAAGTGTCCATATGAAGCAGGGAGCCAAAGGAAGGGGTCACAAATTTTGCCAGAGAGGACCTGCAGGGAGGGAGTAGGCACCTCTGTGTCTCTGCTGTCCTTCAGACGGAGTTTCTAGGTAAACGAAAAGAAGGAGGAAGGAAACAGAAGTGATCAGAGATCAAAAGGCTTTATGTGTGTGCAGACACTGTCCCAGCAAGACTTCAGGTACTGAGGGGTAACCCTGGATGAGGGAGATTGACCAAGGAACACTGGCTGGAAGATGGAGCTAGATAGGCTCAAGTGAGAGGTCATGCTTGGTTTCTGGAGCATGGATGGAAAATCACTTGCAGTAGTGCCTGGAGAGACAACATCTCTATCCTCTTGAGTCACCAGACCCAGGAAATTTGAGGAGAAACACTCAGTCTGGTGTGAGTCAAAAGGGCTGGTTGTGGGTGCAGTGGCGTGCTGTGCCAGAAGAGCGTCCTCTCCCTCAGAATGAGTCCAAGAGTCATTCTCTAGCCTCCTGACCTTTCCTCCCCCAGCCCTTTGGGGTGTGTTGGACCCTCCAGTGAAGGAGCATCTCCAAGGGAGAACCAGAAGGTTCTCCCAGCCAAAAGCAGGGACCTGCTGGGAGCTGGCTGGGAAATCACTCATCTGGGAATGAGCCTTTTGATTTGACGTATCTCCCAGGCACTGGCTGAGGTTCCTTAAGTGAGCCTCTCAAACATCAGTGTTAAGATTTGTCGAGACAAGGAGAGGGTATCAGGGTGGTTGGCTGGCAGCCATGCCCTGTGCCCAGGTAAGGAGGACACGTGGGTCCTCGACCCGGTAGGGCAGCTCCCTCCTTCCCCCAAGCAGAGTGGCCGTGACAGCAGGATCTGCAGAGTCAAAGCCAGAAGCCTCATTGCCTCTGGGTGATGAGTTATCATCGTGATGGGGGGCACTTGCATGTGTGTGGCCACAGGGTGAGTCACAGCTATGGGAAGGCAGCTGGAAAATGGGCTACCCACTACTACCCACTAACCTGAAACCCAAATCCTTCTCGCTTCCTATGCCACAGGGAGGAACACCCTTTCCCTAAACTACTTGAAGACCTTTGTCAATGGGAGCAAAGGGATTAAACAACAAGCCCAAGGTCTCAGGAAGGTAAGATGGCATCCAGGCTCAGAATATCAAAGTTCCCAGTGGCAAAACCCCATGCTCACACACTCTCTTGCCCACTGTGCCCATCCTCCCTCGTGTACCCCACTCTGCGGCCTGGGGCCAGCCCTGTTGGTTTGCTCAGCATCACCACGTGTGTGCATCTGAAGAACAAAGGAAATGTGGGATAGCTTTTAGAAAAGAAACCCTAGAATGTGCCCCTGGACCAGGGTAACAGTGCCAGAGAATCCCTCCTTGGATCTGGTAGACTTCCTTCCCTTTTATCATCACCAGATTCCCCCACTGCTCCCAGCAAGTCCTTTTGCTACAGAGCTGACTGCTTGCTGTTTCGCAAGATCTCTAAGATCTTTAGTCATAGAAACATAGAATCCTAGTATTTTTTGGATTGGAAGTGACTCTTAAAGGTCATCTATCCAACTTCACTGTCATGAGCATGGACATCTTCAACAAGACCATGTTCCTTAGAGTCCTACCCAACCTCAACTGGAATGTTTCCTGGAATGGGGTATCCACCATCTTTCTGGGAAGCCTGGGCCAGTGTCTGATCATCATGAGCATAAAAATTTTCTTAGCATTATCTAAGCTAGATTTTCCCTCTTTACATCTAAAGCCATACACCTTGTGCTATCACCACAGGCCCCAATAAAAAAGTCTCATCTTTCTCATAATCCAACTTTAGAAACTAGAAAGGGCTCTAGGGTCTTCCTGGAGCCTTCTCTTCTCCAGGCTGAACCCCCCCTAACTCCCTCAGCCTGATCTCACAGCAGAGGGGCTCCAGTCCAGCCCTCACAGTGTCTCTGCTGTTGGTGGAAAACATGGGGGCCAGGGTGGGGGCAGGTGTCCCCCAGAGTGAAGCAGAGGAATAGCATCTCCCCCGTCATCCTGCTGGGGATGAAGCCCAGGATCTTGTACCATATCTGCATCCAATAAGGTTTTAACCATCTGAAATCCTGGGGATGCTGGATAAGAGCAAGGATTTGGGGAAAGCTCCTCAAATTCAGTGGAAGGGGGAACAAGAAAAAAAGCAAAGGATGAAGAGTTCTGAGGATCCACTACTCTTCATGACATGCAACAACGCAGCAGAGGCCAGCTCTGGCCATGCTCAGGTCCCACCAGTGCTGTCCCCATTCCCTGTGATGAAAGCCATCCCTGCTTGGCTGCCTGGTCAGGCTGTCCCTGAGTCCCCTGCGTGGTCAGTCCAGTGGAGCTGGAGCCCTCCTGCTTCCCTGAAGCTCCTGCATGCGAACCGTTGGAGCAGCGCTGGCAGGGATTTACATACCTCTGAAAATAATTATGGGAAGAAAAGTGTTGGTATTAATGGGAGCCTCCATTTAAAGATTAACCACAACAAATGTGTTGCATGCAGGAAGTTTATTTAACAATGCTCCTATTGTACACCCCAAGTGCATGTTTGTCTTCATTAGTGCAGTAATTCATTATATGGCCTCTCTAAAATTCAAATCAGAAGGAAGAATATTAAAAAAGTAATTATACTTTTCAAAGTAAAGCTTTATGGGTAAATTGTATGCAAATCACTGTCTAAATCAGGGCGGCATATCTTAAGCAGATCTAAAAGTTGCAAAGACTTCCACCGCATCATTGATATGTAATCAACATAGATGTATGATTCTGCTCCTTACTTAGGCAAATTTGAATGGCAATACTCAAGTAGGTAATTGGTATTTATCACAATGGCTGATGTGGAGAAGCTATAATCTTGTTACGGGTGGGACCAGCCTGTCATAAATCAAGCTGCTTGGAGGTTACTACAAGACTCTGTCACATATTGGTTTCCAGATGTTTTTAATCACCTTTTTTAACCTTCACCTCATTTGTAATATGGGCAAATAACCTTCAGGTCTTTGAAGGCCTCTTCTGCAGGTGTCTGTGCGTTCAAGGAAACAGCCGAGTGCCCTCACACCATTTGTCCAGCCAGCGATGACAGCCCCTTTTCTCTAATCAAGATAACTAATGAGATATTTTTTTTTTTTCCTTAAATAGCGGCAGGAATAAAACAAGAAATTGATAATTTATGTGCACCACGGAAATCATGTCATTTGGAAAATAATTTAACAGAACTGGATAGTGCAGATTTACTGCCCAAACTGCAATCTCCAGCTCTGGTGAGGGAAGAGCAAAGGGCACTCAGGCAGGTGCTGCAGAAGCACGGATGCGTGGCACCAACTCACCCACATGTGCCTGGGGAACAGATGCCCACCAGCACCTTCTGTGCCTTGAAAATCCATGCTGCTGCCCCGGGCAGGGTGTAGGTGCTCAGGTCCCTCTCGCATATCCTGGGGGTGGAGGTGGGACTGTGTCCCTGACCTAGAGATCCATGGGATCTGTCTGAGCCCTGGGATGATGTGGGCTGGGATGTACAGGACTATGCAGACCCCTTTCCCCAGATTCACCCTCCTAGGTCTTCACTGTGAGAACCCCTCCCTCCGTCTCCAAGAGCACCCAGCACAGGGGACAGTGGGATCCCACAGCACCTCTGGGGTCTCAGGGCTTCCCAGATATGCAGCAGGGCCTTGGGCTTGACAGGTCAAGGCACGCTCCCAAGACATCCCCACGCAGAGGATTCACAAGCTCACGGGTTTATTGCAAGTTGCCCTGGGGATGAGGGGAATCAGTTGCTAGGACAGTGTAGGGTTGGCCACGCAGCCCCAGACAGCCCACCACGGACTGAGCATGAAAGCAGGAGGCTGGGTGTGAGCAGCAGTGTGGTCTCCTTCAGACAAGGGAGCCATGAGCTGTCTGATTCTGCCCAAACTCCGAAGCACCCGGGCACCAGGCAGCCCCTGGAGAACTGCTGCAAGGCTGCCATCACCAAAAAGGAGAGAGGGGTCCCTTCTTTCTAAGCACTGAACTTTTTCTCTGGTGGTTGCACAGCTCCTTGGAGGTGACAGGTACACGGAGCTCCTCCCAGCACAGACTTCAGCATCCCCTGGTGTCTCTCACCCACAGGAGACGTCGGCAGGTCGACCTTCTGCTGGGAACAGCATCCGATCATCCAGCCCTACACACAAAGGGTGTGGGTGAATCTCAGTCAGCTCTGAGCACCATTTCAGAGACAAGATGCCCACCCTGTTTATTCCTCTGGGTGCTGGGTGGGTTCCTGCCTGTTGGACACTTCGGTGTGATTTACCTCAGAAGACTGTTCCTGGTGGAGCTGCATCTTCCAGGCAAAACACACGCTGTGCCATGGGGCTCTGCAGCCAGCCCAGAAGAGCTCATCTGAGCTCCTGATATTGAGGCGTTGGACCAAAGTGGGGAGAAGCAGCTGTAGCCCTCGGAACGTTTGAGGAGGGTGATGGGGAATCATGACAGAGTAAAAAAAAATTAAACTGTCGAAAGTGACTTGAAGAGGCTTCACAGCTGAAAATAAGGGTGAAATGATTTCTGCCGGTTATTAATGTCACACTATTTGTTCCATGTTATTAGCAAGTGATAATGTGCCTTGCAGAGGTGAAAAGCAGATACAGAAAAACACGGTGAAATTCATCTTCTTCAGCACAATAGAATTGCAGAACTGAGGCAGGGCACTGCTGATCACCATGAGCCACAGAAGATCCGAGGGTTTTAGCCGCTGGAGAAATGAACATTTTTTTCCTCCCATTCCTATTTTTTGGAAGGGGGTGGGGGTGGGGAGAGATGTTACATTTTCCTGTGTCAGAAATACACCGTGACACCAGAGAATCCATCAAGTGACACTACGTGTCAGGTCGTGTCACATCATTAAAACATTATATCTTGTTGATGAGGCTCTTGCCATCAATTCAGAGAGTGACTGATTCGATCTACAAAAAGTGGAAGTTTGTCTGCCCGGTTTGCATGACAGCTGGCAGATCTGTCACAGGAAGAACTATTTCATAATCTATTTAGGACATTATGCCTTAATCCCATTAGAAGATTCACAGCGTAGCCTGCCTTAGATAGAGAGATAGTTTCATAGCTGGATGGATTTTTTCCTCCGACACCTGCACCGCATGCTACATGAAGCCATTTGGAAAAAAAGAGAAAAAAAAACAACAAAAAAAAACCCAAACCCCAAGCCTACCATCTTCCCAGCTCCTCTCTGAGAGCTTATCTCTCCCTCTAATAGAGTTTAGTGCCAGGTTTTATAGACTGCTCATTCTGTCGGAAATGTTTGCTGGTATTCTGTTAACTTGATGCTTGGCTGTTCCAACACTATTCATTTAAGGGAAGCATCTGGCATGTAGCAACAATATGGCTGATAGAATAAAATTAGGCAAGTGTATATGATTAACCATAGCTAGGAGCCAGCATCAGTCCTGCTTTATAAAAGGTTGTCATATATCCTGTAAGTTATGTATTGAATAGGGCAAAGCTGCTTTCACGGGTTGGGAGCACCCAGGGAAACACCTCTGGGTGCTGTGCTGAGCGCTTCCGAGGGGACATGGACAGCCCTGGGGCTGGAGAAGTGAAAAGTCACAGTGCTTCAGAAGTGTCGACAGCACAGAACGTCCCTCTCCAACCGGCTGCCTGAGCCAGTAGGGAAAAACGGACTCCTGCTCACCAGAAGCGGGACCTCTGTCGGCTTAGGATACCCCGGTTCCTCCCCATCTCATGCCCTTAGTGCCAGGACCAGGCATATCCAACGGGGAGTCCTCTTCAGCAGGAGGTTGAGGTTCCCTCTTTTCGTTTAGATCAGAGGATGATCAATGTCTTCTTCAGGAAAGCTCCTCTTGGTTCGGTGTGGTGGCGGAACACAGCCTGAGTTCCGATGCACTTTCAAACCATGTGAAGTCCTGGTCTGGAGGGACAGTGTAGGATTTCTTCCTGGCATCTCCTAGCAATGCCATAGCAGGCTCCTGGTCATCCCCCTGGATCTGTGGGGCCAAAAGTGCTCGCAAATTGGAGGTCCCTGGGGATGGGACCTCAAGCAGTTGAACTTGTCCATAAACAATATCCCCGGTGCTGCTGAAGGAGCCCGCTGGTGCAAGGTGTGGTGTCCATCTGACATGAAAACTGTGCTCCACGGCGTCCTGTCCCCAAATCTGCCAACATCGCTGTGCTGGGGGAAATTGCCCTATCTAGAGTGTTTTTATAGGGAGGGTCGATCACCTCCCAGTCAGCCAGACCAGGTTTTAGGGGAACAGTCTGGAGGACATGGGGTCTGTCTGTGCTCTCTGCAGCCTGGAGGGGTTGATACTACAGGCACAAGGCAGGGAAATGGGTTTCCAAAAGAGTAGAACTTGAGAAGGAAGGAAAATGCATTGCTATCAGCTGAACAGCTATCTCGGACACATTAATTTTGCTTTTGTGCCATTACAATTCTTACCACAGTTCGACAAAATTAAAAACAAAGGCATCCCAAGCTGAGGAAAGAAGCCATTGTTAAATCATAATTCCATTTTTTTTTTCTTGCAAGAAAGTTTTAGTTTTGAGGCAGAGTCATCTTTAAACTGAGAGTGTGGAAAAATACTCCTGACTGATCTCGGCCCTCTGGTCTCTTCTGGAGTTGTCTCGACGTGGTGCTCAACGGGAAATCCATCCATCCAGGCAGCGAGCAGTAGAGCGGTGACTGACAACTGCGTAACAACACTGAACCAGAAAACCACACCTGTAATCTTTCCCTGTGGAGACCTACCTACTTAAGCCACATTAGAGTCTTTAGGTACCTCACCAGTACTTAAAGTAATTAATTGACCCGGCTGGTGTTCCTGGGGTTGCTGAGGTCTCCTCCAGAGCAGACCATGGCCCTGGCCCAAGCTGCAGTCCATGGTTACCGGTACATCCAGTGGGTTTTGCTGGGGTCTCCATCCACAGAGCATGGTTCCACAACATGCTGTTACTCATCCGTATTCCCATCCCTTTCCCCATCTCCCGGTAACATCCTGAGTGCAGAGCATCCCTCTTTGTCTCTGACTCACGCTGCAGCACGAAGGTCCAAGTCTAGGAACTCAGTGACAAGGATTTTCCAAAGGGTGGCCAAGAATTTTTCAATGAACACGGAGGGTAGCTCTTTTTTCCATTTATTACAAATGAACTGTGTGCTGAGCTCTGAGCTGGGGTCCGTCTGTCTGTCTGCCTTTCTGCCTCCCGCAACCCTCCAACTAGGTTATCTATTTACCTATCTATTTACATGCATTTCTTTTTCCAGTGAATTATGTCAGGAAGGCAGTAAAGTGTTATGTATTCGCAAGCCCCATAATCTTTAAAAGCACGGTGATGCATGCTCCAGATGAGAAAAGAGCCTCCATCCAGTATGTTAATAGATAGCATTAGGGCAATAATGAAAAGCACTTGAGACAAGTAAGCCCCTATCAAAAGCTGAGTAATAGAGATGCACAGAATGAATCACAATGCACCTCCTCTGCAAAAGATATTAAGACGTCTGCTTTAGTACAGGGTCTATTCACTCCAACAGCTGCTTCATTTCTCTGATTAGAACGGGAGTGGGGATAGCTTTTCCAGCCATTTTCCCTTTTATCCAGTAGCTTACAAGCGTGCAGGCTCGTACCCAAGACATACACGGCAGAACCTCCCCGGACACGTAGAGGGTAGGACTCAGACACACTGCACGCAAGGACACGAGCTCCGTTAGCTTTTACACACACACACCCACCCCAGCCACTCAAGCTCATGGGAGCTGCATTTTCTCATATACATGCAGCTCCCAGAAACAAGCAGGCACCTTCAGACGCTGTACGTGGATACAGACCCTCCTCCCGCCCCAAACAAACCGTCAGCGTACGTCCCGCACTGTTGGCACATGCAGGCATACTCATGTATTTCCCTCAATGCATGCTCTCATGGGGACCCTCCTGTCCCCACCATGGGTCCGGTATTCCCACTCCAGCCCCCCCTGGGATTGCATGGAGCCACCGTGGGCATCTGGGCTGCAGAGACCCTCTCCCTCTGCCCGGTTACAGCCACACGCTCACCTCCTGACTTGTCAGGGGCAGGGGAAGCAGGTCATATTGGGGTCTGCCAAAGAAAGGGTCAAGCATCCAGGATGCAGGAGAACCTTGCTGTGAGATGACACCAGCCCATGGATTGGCAGCTGCAGGAGGGAATGAGCAGATGGCTGGGACCATGCAGTAGATAACTAGTACTGAATGCAGACAGGAGAGAAGTGCCCTGCTGTAATGACAGCAAGGACTTTCTGGTGTCCTGGACTGGCCCCACGGCTTTAGCATCCATCAGCAAGTGTCTGATGAAGCTCAAGGCACCATCTGAGAGAATCACTCCAAGACAAACAGCCAAGTTCAAGGCCTGGGAAGGGGATAAGCCCTCGCCATGGGGACGACGAGGTGCTGGTACAGCTTCCAGCCACACTGGCAGTGCCAGCCCAACCTTTGCCACGAGTCCCACAGGCTTCACGGGAGAGGTACAAAGAGGCAGGACCAGAGGTGTGAGATGCAGGTCTGTCTCTTGCTGTCGGCTCTCTGCTGCTGCACGAGGAGGCTCCAGCCACGCTGCAGGTCTGTGGGCTGGCTCTGTTGTGTCATCTCCACCTCTATGGCATATAAACTGTGAGCTGGTGATGTTGAGGGTCTTCCTTGGACATCCCACACCCATGAGACCTGCCCTCTTTCTCACTGCTCCCCCAGGGCACAGCACAACACACATAATATCCTCAGATGTACATGATGCGCTACAGCAAACCCCTGGCTTAGACCCTGCCCAAGGCTGTAGCATGAGCAGGAGATTGAAACAAATAGCAGGAATGTGCAGCCTGATAGGTACCGGCCATAAACAGTTGGGAAATTATGCCTGTGATCAGTTCAGGCTCATTTCTGTTTACCGAGGACACATCAGAGGGTAAATCATTCCCTTGCCCTCCCCTCCCCCACCTTGGGCTTCTTGCACCTTCTTCACTAACAGGGTTATTGTGAAGAACCTGTGGATGGAAGCCTGTTCCTTCCCAGTAGGTCCCCAGCCCTCCTGCTGGACCATGCACAGGCGTGCACAGCTGGCCTCAGCTCTGCTGGGCCTCTCCTTCCCTCCCCGCTCAGTGCTGTTTCTTCCCCAGGTTTTGGAAGCAGCATCCAGGAAGAGCAGGTGGGCACCTGTGGTGATAAAAATGCCCCGGCTGTGGCAGGGAATAGCCCTGGGGAGGCACAAGCCCCTGGCAAGAGGGGCAGGGGAGAGCAGGGGATGGTGCAGTGTGTGTGCGCTGGCACAGATATGGCAGAGGTGCTCGGGTGGCACGGAAAAAGAGTTTCCCCACTTGGGAACTTTTGCAATGTCCAGGACAAGTGCTCACTGCCGTGACTGGAGAAAAGAACACAGAGACCCTCCCTGAGAAGTCACCAGGGGGACATTGAGTGCTCGCACTGTGCAAGATATACTACCTCAAACCTCATCCATCACTAACGTTGATGGCAACAGAAGAGAATCGTTGGGACGTCGCCGGGTCTGTGGCTTAGCTTCAAAGGAGATGCTCCAGGAACAGTTTTCTTACAGAGCTCAGTTCTGGGAATCGGAGAACGATTTTGGGGGCAAGACTATACCAAAGCTCTTTACTAAGAGTTCAGCTTTTGAGTAAAGAACCTTGCCAAAGAAAGCGCAGTGAGCGACACCGAGGTGATGGGTATGGAGCAAATGCCCCCCCACACATGCTGTTATGAAGTGCTGACCCCAAAGCTCATCAGGCAATGCATTCTCTTGCACAGGCAGGTTTTGGCCATGGTCCCTCCATGAGGCAAGGTGGCAGGGATGGATCATTTTCTCCAGAGAGCCCTGCTCAGGACATCAGCAGAGCCTGCCTTCTTGTCCATTCTCCGTCCTCTTCCCCTAGACCTCACTGCAGTAAGACGGTCCTGATAAATGCCACACATCAGCGCTGGTGGGTGCACAGATGGAGTCACATCATCCTGGGGTAGGCTGCAACAGGGGGAAATGTGGTCTGTAACCACACAAAAGCAGAGGGGACCAAAAGACAGGAGGACGCTAGACAGAATGAAGTAGATGACTGAGCAATGCCAGACGGGGAAGCAACCAATGTGGTGTTCATCCAGCTCCTGACGATGATTCAGGTGGAACCAGACATCTGTGGGTCATATCAGGTCCTCCTGAGGAACTGGCCAGCTGCAGTGACAGTACATCTCCTGTCACTTGGTAGCCCAGTGTCTGCAGTCTGGTCCATGAGCATACCAACACCAACCATGGGCAGGGTGGACACAAAGCTGGTAAATCCTAGGAAGATGGGCAAACGTCTGGAAGGTCATCAAAAGGCTGCAGAGAGAGCGAGATAACTGTGAGCAGAGTGTTTGACACTGGGTGCGGAGCATCAAAATTCTCTGTGTTCCCCTCTCTCGTGTGTGCACCAGCAGCCTGCGCTCACCCTGCCAAGACCCTGGGCAGCCTCAGGGGTCACCACCCAGCAGAAGACCCCAGACTAGCAGGGGAAGAGGCTGCCATCTCCACTGGCACCGGCCAACATTGAAACAGATGCCCAGGAGAAGGCAGCAAGGCCTCGGTGAGGAGCTTCAGCACCGCGTTGGCTGTCGGCTGCCAAAATTAACATCACTGACAAAAGGAATGATCCCGAAATTGCACCACCAAACAGAAGGGTTGCTGGAATATGGGAGGCCTCGTAATGGAAAAAATGAGTAATTCAAGGAGAGAGCCTCGTGCCAGCGATCCGAGCGCTTGGCTGCTGCGGCAGGCTGGGAACCTGGAGTACTGCCTGTCGTGGGGCTGGATTCCTCAGGCTCTCCAGAGAAACCTGCTGATGGTGGCCCCCCGGGCACAGTGGCTGCTGCCTCCCCCTCGGGCTGCCCAGAGGAGAGCTGTAGCACCAGTGTGTGCTTCGTACCGTGGGGCGGTGATGATGTTCTTGGAGCTGTTGTGCTGCAAGAAGGTCGTGCTTGTGATCTCTCCTTTACCACTGCCATTTCCCTCTGCAGAAAGGCAGGAATGCACAGAAAATCCAGCCAGATTTTTTTCAACGAGGGAAAGAGGGCAGAGGAGTGCCTTTGTGTTGCTCTGCTTCAAGCATCCCAAAGTTATTCACCCCCAAAGCATCTCCCAGCCACAAACTGGCTATTTGAGCACAATCCTTTCCTATGAAATTATTCACTGGAAAATCAGAGAAAGCCTGAGTTTCTTGTGACACTGAATAGTGAGATGGAGGAAAACAGGGACAGGCACCCTCCTCCAACCGCTGCGGACCTTGCCCTCCAGGATCATGCTCCTGCAGCCCGTGGGGCTCTGCCAGGGTGAGGAGAATGGGCTGGGCTCCATCACCTGGCTCACAGGTACAGCACGGATCCTGCATGATCACAGCAGAGGAAACAGGCAGAAGCCCCTTAAAATAAGTGGGACCAAGCCCCTTTCACCACCACAGTGCTCCCTGGCTTATCATTAGATCTGGGATAGTTGTTGGGTTTTTTTAAGCACAAGTGAACTGAAATAACCCATTTTCAGCGCTGTGACTGTTGCTGCATGACTGTAATACTGCACATTTATACCGGACACCTGAAACTTAAACTGATGTGAAGAAATGAGTTTTCTGGGTTTTAGGCAGGATGTTCAGACTGTTCATGTCACCCAGCCTTGGAGGTCCCTGGGATCTGGGGATCCTCCAGCAGAAACTTCCCATCTGGCTGTGCAGCACCACCACATCGGGTGGCACAGGGACTTCAGCACCAAGGCAGGACCTTGTTCATCCTGAGGCCACGCCACTGGGCATAGAGATACTCTACAGCAAATGCTGTTTGCCCCGTTCATACCAAGCCGAGGCCCTGCTCAGCTCTCCCTAAAAGTCCTGTCTGATATGGGAGGAGAGTTTAGGTGGTTCAACAGTTAGGCTTTGTTGTTCTATCCTTTTAAAGAGCCTGGAGAAAAAGGCAAGAGAATGCGGGCGGCATCACTGAGTCATCAGCGTAAGGTCCCATATCTCAGAACGTGGTGGCCAACACGTCCACACGCATCCATCCCACCGCAGGAATCGCTGCAATGAGCCGTGCCACACTGTGTGCTGGCAGCTCTCTGCAGCCTGAGCCCACCCTCATGGCTGGGCATTCTCATCATGGAGCTGGGGTCACCCCATGGCCGGGGGGGGGAGAGGGAGCCCTGGGCTGGTGCATCAGGGTCACAAAATCCCATATGGGCAGGGAGTGGAAGGGACCTCTGGAGATGACCCAGCCCAACCCCCTGCCAGAGTCACCCAGAGCAGGTCCCACAGGAACGTGTCCAGGTGGGATTGAGTGTCTCTGGAGATGGAGACTCCACCACCTCTCTGGGCAGCCTCTTCAATCGCTCTGCCACCCTCACAGGAAAGAAGTTTTTCCTCAAGAATTTCCTATGTACCAGTTTGTTCCCATTGCTCTTTGTCCCCAGGCACGACTGAGAAGAATCTTGCCCCATCCTCTTGCCCCCTGCCCTTTAGCTGTTGCTCAGAATCAATGAGGTTCCCTCTCAGCCTGCTCTTCTCCAGCTGAACAGCCCCAGGGCTCAGCCTTTCCTCAGCAGAGAGATTGTTCTAGGTCCCTCATCATCTTCATAGTCCTCTGCTGTACCCTCTCTACCAGTTCCCTCTTCTTGAACTGGGGAGCCTAGAACTGGACCCAGTGTTCCAGATGTGGCCTCCCCACATGTGGCCACGCTCTTTTTAATGCCCCTCAGGATGCCCTTGGCCTTCTTGGCCACCAGGGCACGTTGCTGGCGGATGGTCTCAGTCTCTCTTTAATAGAGATGTTCCAGTTCCTTCATCATCTTTTTAGCCTCCACCGGCCTTCTGCAGCAGTCCCTTGTTATTCTTGAACTGGAGAACCCAGAGCAAGACAAGCTCCGGACATCACTGGAGGGGTGCTCAATGCCATTTTATTGGTAATGCATTGGTTCATAGGATTTCTTTACTGTAATTGCTTTCTTTTGTCCATTAAGGACTGGGAACTTCGCTGGGTCCCCCACTTCCCCAAGCTGTGGGGGTGAACGGCAGCACTATTTGGTCTCCAGCAGATGGGGAGCAGAACACTCGTGAACATAAATGGGCCGAGCACAAAGGCTCGAATGAGCCAAGTGTGATCTCACGTGTTCCAAGTGAGAGGCGAGCACTGGGGGGCTGCTGGGGGGCACAGGGGAAGGATCTGGGGACAAGGCTGCCTGTCACCTGATGCATCACTGCATCTCTGCCCACAGACTGCCAGGGGACAGGGAACAAAGCCACCCTCTGCGGTGGAAAGGTGTCTGTGTGCACCAGGGAGCAACATCGAGACCTGTGTGTTTAAACTGGCAAGTTCCGTGTTTGTCATCGAGCCGTAAAACGATACCCTAACAGATGAGGACAGGAACTTCTTGGAAGGCTTGAAAACAGACAGCAGGAGTGGGGGAATAGCATTTTGCTTTATTTCTTTACATGCAATCCAGGGTTGCTTTTTTTTTTTTTTTTAACTTGCAGTGTTATATTTTTCCATCCAAAAATGGTTCTGAGCCTGCCAGCTCTCAGAGGCAAGGGCTGCCGCTTGCTTCGAGGGCTTGTGCAGCTCCTGGCACAACAGGGTGGGGGTCTCTAGCTGGGATGCAGTCAAATGCACAAATAATAAACACTGGGCTTGAAGGATAATGTAAAAGCAAAACAGAGACTGGGAACTGTGTGAACAAGTCCATGGGCATGTGTACGGGCATTATCACAGAGCTTCCATCCGAAATGAACGCTGAGAACCAGCTGTTTCCAGCTGACTAGCTGTGTGGAGATGCAGAGGACATCACAGCCATACAGATGATACCGAGCAGCAAGCTCTTTCTGTGTGGCATTTCAGGAGAACATGTGGTTAAACTAGCTGCCGGCTCCTGTTTATCACGAAAATATGGTACCTATTTTGGGGGGTGAATAATTGTAGGTGAACAAGAAAATGCTGTTTTCTTTGGGTTAATGCCATGTGCTGGTTGAAATTGTGCTCACAGCAGTAACTTTTATCAGGTGCTGCGTGGAAGGAAGACAGGCGCTTAGCTTGGCGAGTTCTCCCCTGTTTATTTATCACTCAGAGGTGGTACCTTATTTGGCTGGATATGGATCTTGGACAAGGTTATGATGCTGGAGGGGGATGTGTATGGCAAAAAGTAAATGTCTAATTTCTTCCTGCGATGCTGTGGCTGTCAGGAGATGGAGTGCGTGGAGTGACAAGATACATGTGAGTGACTGCTGATAGTAAGGATGTTCTTTTTTAGCTCAAATTAGGGGAAAATCCTTAACAAAGTCCTTAACAAAAACAGTAAGTTATATTCTCCGGCATTTAAAGTGCATTTCAGCTCTCGGTTTATCTTGAGGTGTTGCAAATATCTGAGCCACAAGGGGGAGGGAGGGTGGTCTCTCAAAGGGAGACTGAGTTGGGCTCTGGAGGCAGACCCAGCATGGTCCCTGCCCGACTTGTGGGCTTTCCTCCATCCTGACCAAATGAGCAGCCCTGAGAAGAGGGGAGGTGAGCTGGGGAGAAGGATGAGATGGGGCCTCAGTTTTTGCTCAGGGCATCAGCAGGGAGGTGATGAGGGAGTCCTTCACCCAGCACTGACCTGGGATGTTTCAGCTAGCACCTCTGCTGTGTGGGGTGGGCTGGAAGTATCTGCAGCCCTGCACAGGACAGGTGGGTCTTTGCGGAGCAGCATGGCCAGATGAGAACTTACCTGCCACAATACTCTGTTCTTGTAGTGCTCTATGGCCAACAACATGTCCTGGCATGGGCTGTCCCAGGGCAGCCATGGCATAACCAATAACGTGGTAGAAGACCTGAGTTCTGGGACCAGAGCTATTTAACATTTTTGTCTGAGACATGGACAGTGGGATAGAATGCACCCTCAGCAAATCAGCCAAAAACACCAGGCTCCATGGCGTGGTCGACACACTGGAGGGAAAGAATGCCATCCAGAGGAACCTGGACAGGCTGGATAACAACCTGGGCTAATGCAAATGGCATGAAGTCAAACCAAGCCAAGGGCAGGGTCCTGCACCTGGGACGTGGCAATCCCAGGCACAAACACAGGTTGGGCAGAGAATGGCTGGAGAGCAGCCCTGAGGAGAAGGACTGGGGAGTGCTCCTGGAGGAGAAGCTCCCCAGGAGCCGGCAGTGTGTGCTGGCAGCCCAGAAAGCCAACCCCAGCCTGGGCTGCAGCAAAAGCAGCGTGACCAGCAGGGACAGGGAGGGGATTCTGCCCCTCTGCTCTGCGCTCCTGAGACCCCACCTGGAGTCCTGTGTCCAGCTCTGGAGTCCTCAGCACAGAAAGGACATGGACCTGGTGGAACGGGTCCAGCGGAGGGACACCAAGATGCTCTGAGGGCTGGAGCCCCTCTGCTGTGAGGACAGGCTGAGGGAGCTGGGGCTGTTCAGCCTGGAGAAGAGAAGGCTCCGGGGAGACCTTGGAGCAGCCTTCCAGGATCTGAAGGGAGCTCCAGGAGAGCTGGAGAGGGACTCTTGGTCAGGGAGGGGAGGGACAGGACAAGGGGGAAGGGTTTTAAACTGGAAGAGGGGAGATTTAGATTGGATATTAGGAAGAACTTGTTTGCTATGAGGGTGGTGAGGCACTGGAAGAGGTTGCCCCGAGAAGCTGTGGCTGCCCCATCCCTGGAGGGGTTCAAGGCCAGGCTGGATGGGGCTTGGAGCAACCTGGTGTGGTGGGAGGTGTCCCTGCCCAGGGCAGGAGGGTTGGAATGGATGATATTTATGGTTCTTTCCAACTCTAACCATTCTATGATTCTATGACCATCAGTGGAGGGAGACACCCCAGCAATGACACAGGGCTTAGAGATCATGGGCATCATGAATGGGCCAAGGTCAGTTCATGTATTGTGTGTTGACTGCTGTCACAGGAAGGACACAACATCTCGTTGGACCTTGCTGTCACTGTTCCAGTGGTGGTGTCTGTGAAGACATGCTGGCCCCTATGCTCCAGGAACAGCCCAGGCCTATGGGAAGCAGCCCTAAACCTCCAAACTTCTGAGACCTTCACAGAAACCTAAATTGGTCCAGGAAAGGTGGTCCAGGCAAGACGGCTTCCAGATGCTAGGGACAATCAATAAGAACCATTCGCACAGGTCAAAAGCCTGCTGGGAAGGAGGAGATGGGGTCGGTAGCCCTCCATCCTGCTCTGTGTCACTTCTCTCCCTCACTGCACATCTCGTCGTGATGGTGCCGAGGGGCCAGGACAAGTGGAGCATCTAAAGTAGGGCAGTGTGGTGCGCTGTGGGGCAGGGAGGCCCCTGGGCTATGGCCCGGGTGCTTAAAAAGCCTGACACAGCCGGGCTTGGAGCCAGGACGCTGTGTCCTGCCCTCACCCCGCTCACCGGTGTCCTAGTCTGGCACTGGACCAGCAGTCGTCTGCAGATGCTGGTGCAGTGATTCAAGTCCTGGGCTGTGAAAAGCCTCCGGGTTACTCAGCTGGCAAAAGCACAACCGTGTGCCACAGAGACCAGCAGCGTGCTACAGGCAAACAGGGACACAGAAACCCGGTTCTCAGGGTTTCCCAGTCTCTGGGCATGTGGGAAGGGCAGTGGTGGGAATGACATCCCGACACCCCCACCCGTGTGGGTGTATGCACATACATGTGCCAGTGGGTATGCGTGGCGGGGGGGGTGGGTTCTGGTGTTGCTGTGTCTGTGCCGTAGCACGCTTGCCTGTGAGACTGCGTGGCCCCCTCCCATGACAAGGTGAGGGACACCTAAGGGTATTGCTGTGCTTCAGCACAGAGCTCTCTCGGCTAACCCAAAACAGATGTATAAAAGTAAACGGAAATAGTAGAGATGTGATTACCAAGGAAACACATTTACATAGAGGAAAACATCCAAAATGACTGTCACTTACTCCCTTTATTTATTTGCATTTATAGAAATGCTCCCACCCCGAGGATCTGCGCTTGGTCGTGCTCAAACTGCAAGAAACAGCCCACTGGACCCTTGACTCGGCACTCACCTTGCTCCCGTGAAGGAAAGACCCCCCTCTCTGATAGGAATAGGAAATAGGACAAAAATAGGAAACCTATTTCCTTCATTGCCCATCTCTGCCATCTCTGGGCACAGAGCTTCCCCATCAGCTTCCCAAGGATCCCCCCCAGGGAAGGATTTTCTGTTCTTTCAAGCGAGCAGACCTTGTTCTCCCAGCCCTGGGAGGCTTTGAGGGGGAACCAGGCACCCGGAGCTCTTGGGGGTGAAGCAATAGGGACATTATTGGGGCAGGGCTATGGCGGAATATATTGTGCTAAAAAACAGCAGAGAAATTGAAGGGGGCAGATACAGGCTGATGAAAATTGGAAGAGCAGTGTTTTAACTTACAAGATATGGAAATCAGAAGAGTGAATTTGGGTCACACGAAAGCATTCGTTCTACAGGAAATTAAATGCTTTACAAGCCTCTCCTTTTCTCCCTTTCTTTTGCCTTTTATTCTTCTTTTGGGGGTGGGGGTGTCACAATATAAAAAAAAAAAGTTTCATTTAGAAAATTCACAAATACTAACTATTTAATAGTCCTTTTTTTCCTGCAGTTTTACACTGAATGTAACACTCACACCCAGCTTCAGTCAGATCCAAATCGCATTTGGGGCTCATTTACCGGCCATCAGCGACAGAACCCTGCCATCCTTTGGCTAGAATACCTTTCCCCATATCCACCAGAGCCCAGCCGCTGAGCTGGGGTGCGGTGGGAGGGGTCCTGCCAGGAAGGAGAGGACTCGGAGTGATGAGCCAGCTCCATCCCAGCCCTCAGAAAGCCACTGGAGATGCTGGGGTGCAGCGAGCCGAGCAAACTTTGGGGTTTGTGTGAACGACTGCAGAGAAGACTGCATTGAGGAGATTTGTGGGGGCAGAGGGGCGAGTTGGGGGTGGTACAGAGTTGTTTGTGGTGCAGCTTTGTCTTCTGCAGGGACATGCACAGAGTCTGCTGGGTCAGCTCTGGAGATGCAGCTCTGTCGGGACTGGCCCAGCTCTGGAGCATCCATATTTACCAAGAAGGGACAGAAGAGGCCCTGTGGCCACTCTGCTATCGGTACAGGGAACATTTGGTGCTGTGATCCAGCTGTTGTCCATGAGCTCCTCCACATTGGGTCCACCAAAACTGCGGCTGCGGTGGTGCCAGAGATGGAAGGGGAGTGGGACGCCTGCTGCAGTGCCCTCGCCAGACCCCCCAGCAAAGGGCAGGTGGCGGATGACACACTTTGCTGCTCCATTCTCGCACTGTGTCTGCCGGGAAATTAGAGCTGACAGGGTGTGTGCAGAGTTAATTGCCCACACGCCTAAGGTGTGGTGGAAGTCAGGATGTGAAGCCAAATCTTCTGCCTGACCTAGATGCAGAGGCACTGCCCAGCAGCTGTGGGATGGAGGTGGTGGAGAGGAAGAAGCAAGTTCTGTGTCTTGCTTCCAGCCCAGTCTTCCCCCTGGGCAATCCCGACAGGGGACTGGAGTGATCCTGAACCCTGCTGGAAGGGGGAAGCAGTGTGGGTCCCGGAGCCAGGCGAGAGCATCTCTTTGCAGATGGGGAGCTCGGCTCTGGCCCAGTGACACACGGTGTGAGTCAGCCCTGCCACGCTGAGAAGAGGAATGGGTGAGGAGAAGTCTCACGTGGCGGAAGGGAAGGCAATGCTCTGTCGACTGCCCGTGTTCATACTCACATGTTGGGTTGATCAGGTTAAGTGGCTCATTTGCCCAGAAGAGGGGTGCCAAGTGCTCCCCCCCCCCTCCCTTCCCCCTTTCTGGGGGCTGCTGCAGAGGCTGCCAAGACAGCCTGGCTCAGGAGAGAGGGCTCTGCTGGCAGGAAACATGCCAGCAAGTTTCAAAACAAGAGCTGTGCCATCCCCATGGTGAAGGGGACCAAAAGAACAGGGATGGGCCGTGCTGAGTCCAGTTCACAACTCTGGCAAGCAATCAGAGAACAGAAATCAGGGCCAGGATACTCCTTTCATCCCTTCCCACGTGTTCTCAAGCTCACCTCCAACACCTACAGAGAGCCTGGAGCTTGCCCTGGTACAGCAATACCCCAGCGTGAGCTTGGGTGCTACCCTCAGCCACAAGAAAGCAGAGCCCAGGAGACTGACCCACTTCAGCCTTGGCTCCAGCAGTCACCCATACCAGCCAACAGCCATCAGGCTCCCTTTGTGCCCAGAGTGGCATCGTGCAGCAGGAGAAAATTCTCCTGGTGCCGAGCAGGCAGCCCCCTGCCTGAGTGTCTCTCACATAAACCATAAATTCTCTGTATCTAGCTTTTCCTTACAAAGGCCTTATATTGACCCTTACTACTTTTTTGTCCCACCTTTCCTGGACTTGGCCACCCTCCCCACCTGCTCCTGCTGTTTCCCAATACCTCTCTGGGGATACCTGGCTTAGGGCATCTCCATCGGGGGGCTGGACCCTTCCCTACTGCTCTGTCCTCCTGTAGGGATCAAGGCTTCAGGCAGAACTGGTCATTTGTCCTCAGAGTGCCCTGGCCAGGCAGCCTAATTATGTGATTCGCTTCATTTCTCAAAGTCCTTATACTGCCATCCAAACCTTGGGGAGAGACCAATTCATATCCACCCAAGCCCATTTAAAAGGACAAAATCAAATCATGGCTTTTTAGTCTGAAGTTATCATCATGACCAAGTTGTTTTGGTTTTTTTTTTCACTCGTTAGCAAAACAAACTCTATATTTCTCTCCCAATTTCTGTCTGGTAGGGCAATCTGACTCTGATGACGAGCATCTGTAGCATTTCTCCCGTCTATGCCCTGGATGATAAACCTTACCCACAGTTCCCAAATTTACTCATTCCTCCTGGATGAGGCCTTGTAATTCTTCCATTTTTGCTCATGTTCCTGGCATAAGTACAGAAATACTTGAAATGCTTCTGCCTAATCTTATCTGAGCTCTCATCTGAGGAGGTGCCGTCCGTTCGCTGGCTGGAAGTCTTGCCTGATGTCAGTTTTTGGCAAGGTAAGTGCTCTGACCCTCCCTACTGCCCTCTGCTCCTCCTTACTTCGTTGACCTGCTCCTACAAGGATAGTCATCCTCCCGCTCGATGTGTAGTCCAGGCAGGGTGCAACCAAGGGCAAGAAAGTAAATACTCCCTGAGAAAGTCCCAAGACCCATCCACAGAAAACTTCACCACTTGCCTTTCTTCCTCCTGAACACGTCCTTTAAAATTACCCCACCCTTCGCAAGTTCTTTATCCACTTTGAATCTGTGATCCCATCTTCTCTAGGTTAGCCAATGATTTCCCAGGGGTGCTGTTCAGATCCAGGCAGATGTAGTACAAGGCATTGCCTTTGTGCAGAAAAGCCATGTCTTGCTTCATCTCTGACAAGCTGTATTTGGAGAACCCTCTTTGCAGTTTATTCCATTTTCTCCTAACATCTCAACATCTTTTAACATTTGTACCCTTTAACATAAGCTCAAAAAATTAATATACAATAGAGGTCAGATTATCTACCCTGCATTTACGTGCTTTACGGTGTTCAGGACAGTGGCAGTGCCTTGTACTGGCTCCTGGCTTCCAGTTCATTAACAAATTCTTCCAGGACTCTGAGGTGAGCTGGATCCCCATAATTTCAGTGCATTAACCTATTGGAGCTTTCTTCCCAACAAGGAGCTCATTGTCTCCATTTCTAAACCATCATTCCTATAGGTTCAGAAAGTACATCACCACCACTCAAGCAATGTGAAGGCTGGGCAGCATCTCCCCATCTCCACCACACTTCCCTCCAACCCAGATGCCTCTTGTCATAAATTCCCCTCACTGTTTTTGCCAGTTTCAGCCCCAGAAGGTCAGCTCCCAAAGTCCATAGGGGAAATGCCACTTTTGAGATAAACCCTTTTTCCTCTAATGCTTTCCCAGTGGCAAAGCCCACTCGACAAATTCAGATCACCTGCTGAACTACACTGGGCTCGCTCCTTGCCCTTCCATGAAAGGCAACCACAGAAGTCCTCTGAAGTCTTTTTTGTCTTTGTTCATTTTCCTCCCCTTGGCCTAGGTGTCACTGGAATGTGAAAGCACAAACGTGCCCAAAACTTGTCCCTACCAGGAGAGTCCACACAACTTCATCTGCTCTGTCCCCTCTCAGCCCTCTCTGCAGGACCCCCTTTCACCTCAACCTCTATTTCTTGGCTAACACTTTATCTCCATCTTTCTTATTTTAGGATTAGCTGCTGTTTTCTCTTTTATGATACCTCAGTGTCCACTCAATTTTCTGGTCAACCACCTGCCTCCTCCTTTTGCCTTGGGTTTCTGACCCTGTTTCTGAGGGTGTAGCTACTTGTTCAGACAGACCTTCAGTTCTTTTCACAAAGCAGGTATCTGGAGCTCTTCAATTTTCTTACAGCTCCTCTTTTCTATATTCACATATTTCCCCTTTTGCTCTCCCACAGTACCCAGCTCTATCTGCACTTTTGGGTTTCTCCTCCACAGAGCTCTCTGGACACAGACCCATTTCACTTCCAAACGCGGGAAGGACAAGGCCATGGGCAGTCAAGGGTATCCTGGTTTAGCTTCTGTCAGCCTCATCCCAGATACATCACCTCTGCTCTTCCCTTTCTGCGTGGCTGAAAGTGAGAGGGGAATTTGGCCGTGTAATGCAGAGAACAAAGGCTGCACCACTCTGACCCTCGCCACAAGCAGCCCACTTAGAGGAGAAAAAAGCTGCAGGTGACATTCATCCACGAAACAGCCGGGATACTGCAGTGAAAGATCTCAATCCCATTAAAAAACTCAGTGATAAGAATCCTCCTCTAGCGGCATTTTGTTTTCGGGAACACCTTAAAGACACTTTGATTTTTCATTTCTTATGTCCTTGTTATGCAAGTGACAGAACAGCTCCACACAAGAACCATGAGATGCTTAACAGAGCATGGTCGGAAGGAAAAAAAAATGGGTTTACTGCTGTTCTTTGGATCCAGCTAATCCAGTGATGCTGAGACACACCCGAATCCAAGTGATATACCAGTCCTGCAACCATTTCCAGGGAAGTGACTCGCGAGATGGCTTTATCAGTCCGGACCATCGCAGTCACGTGTGGACTTCATCCTTCCCTGGAGCAAAACAGAATACATAAAGTGCAGGCTCCAAGCTCACCGCAGACAGGGTTCAGCAAAGCTGCCCTCCCGAGCCACCCAGACATATCACAGTGTCATTTGCTGTCTGTTTGGGGAGATAACTATAAGGAACACTGTCCACCAGCCAGGTTCCATCAGGTGAAGACTTTGTCCATCAAACTCAGGATAAGGCGGATCCAAAACTACAGCCCAAGCCACTGAGTCTTTCCAGCAGTGGCTCTTTTTGCCATTCTTTTCGGCTCCATGTCTCCTGGTCCCTGCTTTGTTTCGTGAAAAAGTTCCCCAGTGAAACCAGCCAAAGTCTAGACTTTCCATGAGACACAAAAATTGCAGAATGCAAATTTTGTGGAGGCTTGAAATTTCAAGTGATTTACCGGTGTCAAACCCGTAAAATCAATTTGGCAGGTGTTCGCCGGTTAAAATTAGTTTTAACTGAAAGCTGGAGGCATTATTGTGGGTGTCTTTGAGCATTGTTTTGGATGCACAGGGCGTAAGCATGACTGTCTGCGCAGAGTGCATGGATGTGGGTAGCAAAGTGTAATCCATCTTGTGGGCTTCTAAGACTTTTTGTGCCTGCTCAGAGATCTCTGTGGACCGACGCCGCCGGTTTGGTTGCCACAAAACACTATTTGGAGTGATTTTCTGGCATTTAAAAATCCCTATTTTGCCGTGGCCCAGGGTGGTGGGTGTCTTGTCAGCAGGGTGGTGGAGGCAGGTCCATGTCTTGATGTGGCATTTGTTCCTGGGATAAGCTCCTCCAGGACAGCTGGGGCCATGAGGTGAGAGACGCCTTATGAACTCATGGCACGTGAATTCATAAAATAAAGGGTCCTGCTTGCACTGGGCAAGGCAGCACCTGGCTCTGCTCCTTCTCAGAGCTGCCCTTCCAGCCAGTTTGGGGTGGAATGACTGCAGTAGAACCCAATATACAACACCCTACGGCCTTCGGCACCCCAGTGATGTGGTGGGATCTCAGGATGCCCAAAACACCCTGCTGCACTGCAGGATCTCACTGCACTGTGGGATTCCAGTGGTCCTCTGTGCAGGATCCCCCTGTCCCACCGTATGCAGCCGTACCAGCAGACTCCTTTTCTTCTCCCTGCGGTTCCCTCTCCCCATTCTTCCCACCCAGCTGGCTCTCCTGGAGGTGACTTCTTCCAATCAGCAGGTCATCCTGGAAGGACTCTGCCTGATGATGCTCACGGCTGATGTCTTCCACACCAGCAGAGTCAGGTATTTTGGGACCTAGCACGAAGGATGTCAGCAGCAAAGGTGGTGTCCCCTCCGTCAGGGTGCTGCTATGTGGCTGAGGAGGAGCAGCCTTCACAAAGGAGGTGTTGATTTCTTCAGCACATTTTTCAAGAAAAAACACTGTGACCTCCATTGCCCTTGTCAAATCCTGCTGTCATGTTCATGTCTCATGTCCTTCTGGCCCTCTCAGCTAATGGTTGGAAGAAACACCCTTCCAGCACCTCCTGCTCCTGTGGTACTATGGGTCTGGAACCATGGGACACACTGACAGCGGGTATGTCTCTAGGACAGGCACCATGTCCTCAGGCAGGTTAATACTCGGTCTTTTATTCAGAAAAGCCACTCTCATGCTGGATGGGGCTCTCCAGACCCTTGAGCAACAGAAACTCTCCTTTGCTCCACCACTCCATCTGATGTCCATATGCTCCTCTCCATGCAGAAGATCTCTGCCCAGCCCCCTGTCACGTGGGGGTTCCTCTCCTGCCTGGGACATCACTCAGTTCCCCAGGAGACATTCCCAAGTGCTTCTTGGGGATCAGACTCTTCTCCAGGACTGCAGTCCCGTGGGAGAGGGGTTGGCAGAGCAAAAAATGGGCAGATCCAGGGTCTCTGGGCTGGCTCTTCAAGTGGCAAGCAGGGCTGGACCAGTATCACTCCAGGGACAACAACATATCTGCAGGGCAGGAACCTCTTTATCTCCCCATTGGAAATTTAAAAAAATAATCAGAAAGGGACTGATTTTCATTAATATTTTTCTTCAAAAGTTTTCTGGCTTTCCTTCCCTTCCCCTTCTTCTGCCAATATTTCGTCGAGGGGGCGGGCGAGCGAGAAGAAGGGAATGTCTGGCAGGTTTTTGTTTTCAATCCGCAAAAGTGATTTTTGTGTGTGTTTTTTATCTTTCTGGAAATTCTCTGCGTACAGGCACTTCCTGCAGAAATCTTCATTTTCAAGGGAAAAATATCTTCCAAAGCCGTTGTGTCCCTCCCGGTTTGCCCCAGCTTTGCAAAACCCTGGGCTGGGCTGACCCATATTCCTGGTCCTGCCATGCACCAGCCACTGGGAATGACACGCAGCGTGGTCCCGAGCCGGTCCTGCCCGTCCCCTCCTGCTGCCTGCCCCCTTGCTGACACTCACGCCACCTCACCGAGCTGCCCCATTCTCCCGTGGGGCTCAGACTGGGCTTACCTGGCTCCCCCGTGGACACAGACGAAAGGTCCAAGACTGAGTGACACTTGGCTTTGGCCAACAGCGTGCTCATGCTGGTAGAAATCCAGTGTTGCGTCCTTATCCCGGTTTGAGGTAAAACGAACCAATTTTCTGTTTTACAGTTTTACTTTCTTAGCTGGGCCTCTTCTAACAAGCTAAACTCTGAAATTAACAGCACATTGTTCAGAGCTGTTTCGTCTCACAGTGATAAGACCTGATTATCCCAAGGGATGGTGCAGAGAGGCCCTTGTTTATCCTTATTGCTGGAACAACCAAGGGCAGGGAATTTTTGTCATTTGCCCCATTGGAGGGTCGGAAATGGAAAAGCGTAAAGGGGTCCCACCTGCAAGGAGGAGGGGACAGGACAGGGGACCCAGAACTGACCCACAGGGGTATTCCATCCCATCCCATCACGCCCCGGAANTTATATTTTCATTAAAGTAGTTTAGTTTTTTTCTAAACTCTTGAATCTCTTTAATTCCTTCCTCTCCTCTCTTTGACCCAAAACGGGGAGGGGGGGACATCTGTCAATCAGGTTTTGGCAAATTTGGCTGGAACCACAACAGTCCTCTCCTTGCGGGGCAGAGATGCCCTGCTTTGGCAGAAGGCCACTCCTGATGTTTTACCAGCTGTTCACCTCCAGTTTTCTCCCTTCTCTCTGTGCCTCCACAGTGCTCTTGAGGTCAGGCAGTCTTTGTTGGCAGCAGCCGGGCAAGGAAGAGTGTGAACAGGACAACCAACACCTCCACGAACCCACCATCAGCTCTGGCCTGTCCCCACCCGAGTCCCCCTTGAGCCCCACAACACATGCCAAGCAGCACTGGCCAGATGTTAGTCCATCCGGACCTAGGCCCCCTCAGATGAAGTTCTCCAGTCCCAGAGCCTGTGCTGGTGGGCAGGTGCAAGGGTAGACAGGAGTGTGAGGTTAAATAATTCATTCCTCATAAATCTTTCCTAGAAACAATTTTTTTTCCTTCCCAGGGAGACACATTACCACCTTGCACACACAAAGCTGACCAGGAATTATAAGAGTGGGTTTCTGCAGCAGCAAACGGGGCAGGGAGGAGAGAGGAGGGAAGGAATAAAATATAGATTCTTGAACTCAGACCTGGGAAGCAGCAAGGCATCAATCTTTTTAAAGGACTAGTGTGGACTCTCCAGCCAACCCACTTCATCCTGACTCGTGACAGGCTCAGATGATTTGTGCGTGCTCAGCAGAGGAGAAGTCCCATAACTCACCCGCCGAGACGGCGTGGGATGGAAGCACGACCCAGGGAATGACTCACTGCACGCCGCATCCTGCCCGGCCCCGGGGCTCCCCGCGCCCGCCACCCCCCTTCGGCCCTCGAGGTCCCTCCCGGTCCCCCACATCTGTGGGGGCACAAAAACCCTCCCGAGCGTGTCAGGATATTCTCAAATATCTATGGAGTTTGAGGAGGTTTGGTCTGGGTTATAACGGCGGGGTGGGAGGTGTGTGAAATTGCTGGATTATCCTGATTTAACCTGCATCCCCATGCCACTTGCCTAGAAAACGTGCAGCGGCTTCCTCCCCCCCACCCCCCAGCATCTTTAAAACTGGAAGGATTTGCTCTTGACACCCTGCCCATCTCTGGGCGGGAAGGATGCTGCCCTCACTTCAGGCAGGGGCTGGTGGTGCCCGCGGGGCTCTGCGAAGATGCGCTGAGCATGGTTGTCATCTGCCAGACGGACGGTACCGCCGCTCCCAGCCCTGCCCAGTGGCACCGGGGCTGAAGGGCTGATTAGAGCAGGACCCTGGCCAAGGAGAGGGAACTCTCCCAGGAGCACTGCCAGGACGAGCCCGCCACCACAAACAGATCCTGCCATCCTGCTCGGAACCCACAGGTTTTGGAGAGGGGAATGGGTGAGGGCGGAGGGGGCAGATGATTTTGCATGCAAAAAAAAAAATAGCGTCCCTGAGATCCCTGCATCCTAGGGAGCAGCGCTGGAGTCACATTCAAATCACAGCGTTTATTCCAGAACGGAGATGGGGAGAAGAAAAAGAAAAAGACACACAGGCTCAACAACAGATCTGGCAGGCAAGCACAGCTCCAGGGCTTCTGTTTCCCATGACAAGAAGATTTACTAGGGGAAAAATATAGGCTGATTAATTATGCAGCCAGTTTGGTCCATTATATCATAAAATCCAGCTGTGTAGCACAACCTTGGAGATGCAACCTCTCCGGCATTATCTCAGCCTGGAACACGGCGCCTGGAGCCAGAAGTCTCAGCGCTGAATCCTCACCGCGACGCGGAGCGATAGCATCTTCCGAAACCCACCTTTTCCATTTGAGATTAGGAGTGCACTGAACTTTGATATTGCACCACCACCGATTTCAATGGGCAGACCCCTCGTCGTTGTCACCGTAGGCCGCAGGTTCATCGAGAGAGCTGCAGCAGCTCGCGAGGGGAGGAGGGAAAACAGCCAAAGACTCCCCTTGAATATTAACGAAGCATCAAAGCTTTTAGCTGCATGGCCGTGTCTGAGTGCGACTGCTCTCCAGGGCTCTGCTATGTTTGGCACAATAAAGCCTTGGTAATTATTTCCAATAACTAATTTAGATTATCATTAGCCCCACATTGGAGGCACAGAGAATGCTGCCCTTTCAAACACTTGAACCACTGAGCCTCAAAAATAAAACGTTCACTCTCTGCAAAGAGATCTTTGCCAGCACTAATAAATTAGAATATATTTGTGTGCCTTAGCGCCTGCGGTGGCTCAGGATAATGAGAGCAGGTTCTGTCTGGGAACGGAGGAGAAGGCATCACCTCCTCTGCATCCCCGCTTCCCCTGCTCCACATGGAGCGCATTCCCTCATGTTTGTCCCCATTATGTTCCCACAGCCCCCAGCCCGAACCACCCAGGCCTGGCAGCTGACCCTGTCACAGCCAGTAATAACCCACAAGTCATTTCACGCCTTAAATGAAAATTTCTCTGCCATGTTAACAGCCTCCTGTGCCCCAGCCCTTTCTGCCAGCGGATGCTCTGCCCCAGCCCCGCTGCCCACCCCTCCACAGCCAGGGGGGCTCCGGCAGCCCTGTCTGCACCGGGCAGAGCACTCCAGACACCAGACTGCCTGTGCTGGTGTCCCATCCAGCACCGTCCCAGCATCGTGGTCTCCAACACCGTGGGGTTCTTCCAGACACTGTCAGGCTCATAAAGTCACAGATGGTTTGGGTTTGAGGGGAATTTAAAAGACCATCCAGTCCCTGCCCTGGGCAGGGACACCTCCCACCACCCCAGGTGGCTCCAAGCCCCATCCAGCCTGGCCTTGAACCCCTCCAGGGATGGGGCAGCCACAGCTTCTCTGGGCAACCTGGGCCAGGGTCTCACCACCCTCACAGCAAAGAATTTCTTTGTCAGCTAGAGTAGATAAGTCTGTATCTTCTCTCTTTAAGTTTTAAACTCTTCACTTTGTCTTGCAGCTCCCCTCCCTAATCAAGAGTCCCTCCCCAGCTCTCCTGGAAGGGGCTCCCTGGAGCTTTCTCTTCTCCAGGCTGTAAAGCCCCTGCTCTCTGAGCAGGGGGCACTCCA
>VZRU01003686.1:78721-90024 GCA_013398155.1 Pedionomus torquatus
CACCCCCCCACCAGCCCACCACCCCCACGCCTTAACCCCTCCTGCCCTGCAATGTGGGTCCTTTCCCATGCAGTCCCCCGGTGCTGAGTGTCCCGCTTCTTCTCCAGAGGTGCCCTGGCCAGAGGAACAGCAAACACTGACCTCCGGTTTGGGGGGAAACACTCTCATCTTCAGGACTTCAGTCCTTCTGGACCATTCCTGCTCATTTCAGGAACATCCATGTGGGTACATCCTTTGGATGGGTCCACTACAGTGGCACGGCGGCAAGAGGGCACCAGTACCTGGGGTTTCTTTAGTCTTTCCTCTAGCAAGAAAGAGCAACACCCTTACTTCTGCCATGCCCACCATAACCCCAGCAGAGGGGAACAGAGAGGGACCTTTTTACACAAACATGTAGTGATGGGTTAGTGTTTCAAACATAAAGATGGGAGATTTAGATTTGAGATCAGAAAAAGAATTTTCACTCTGCAAGTGCCGAGATAGTGGCCCAGAGAAGCTGTGGCTGCCCCATCCCTGGAGGGGTTCAAGGCCAGGCTGGAGGGGGCTTGGACCAACCTGGTGCGGTGGGAAGTGACCCTTCCCAGGGCAGGGACTGGGACTGGGCTATAATGTCACTTCCAACTTGAACCATAAGTCTTGGACACAGCCCCATGGGAGGAGTGCAAAAGGCTGGAACAAGAGGCAGAGAAGAAGAAACGGGTGATTTATTAACCCTGCAGAGCATTTTGCCCCCCCACCCCCGCCCCCCCTTAGTGCCTGGGCTGGGACGGCAGGAGCAGGGAGCAGGGCACAGTCATCTGCAGCCAAGAGCCAAGAGTATGGTCCAGGCATTCTGGAGACCGACACGGCCCATCATCAGCCATGAGACTGACATCAGCTCCCATCCTCAAGCCTCCCACAGTTACTGGCATCCAGCAGCCCAGGGGAGGATCCCAGCAGCCTGCTCCCTGGGACAGCCCCAGTTCCAGCCAGCAGCAGGAGCAATTATGTCCACTGCTGGCTCCAGCCCTCTTGCCTTCTTCTAAGTAACGCAGCATGTGAAGTGTCTACAAAGTAGAGGAACCGGACTCAAAAACTTTTGCCACTTGACAGCCTGGGAAGGAGGCTTCATCCTCCCTGGCACACACATGCTCGGGCGCTTGCACGTCTCCTCTCTGCTTCCCATGGATGTTTCGTGGCAGACCCACAGCAGGACTCCATACAGAGTCCTCCTCTGCCCAGCACCAGCAGGAGTTCCCTACCCCCAGGCAGTCCAAAGAAGCTGCCCAATTCCCCTGCCTCCCAGAGGATGGCACGTTGCACATCACCCAGACCTGGCCTGGCCCTTGGGATGCGCAATTTCATTCCATTGGCTTTGACTCTGAATCCAGCCCAAGGATGTTTCTACCACCTGTATCTCTTTTACTCCACGCTGGCTCCAGTCAGGCACATCCTGCACCCAAACCTGGCAGCCCTCAGCTGTGGGCCAAAAACCTGGGTTCCTGGGCTCAAAATGGATCCAGAGCCATGGGGTGCAGAATCCAGCCCCCCAGCACCTACCCTTCTGGGACACGTCAGGTGTGGGGCCCAGGCAGTTCAGCCCCTTGGTGAAGAGCCCTTTGGCAGTGTCCTGCCAGCTCTGCATCTCCAAGGTACAGCCTTTGTCAGGGTCCCACTGCTCACTGGGTCGCTGACAGGGAGCTGGGAGGTCACCAGCCAGGCCTTGGAGCTGCCCCAGGGCATTCACCACCTCGTCTCTGTATGTGGGAGCACGGACCACAGCTCCTGCCGTCACAGCCACCCAGGACAATCCATCACCCACCACTTGGCACAGCAGCACCAAAGCACATCTCGTACATGGTGCTGGGGAGTTCTCAGTGCAGATGCCCCACATGCTGGGTAGGAAAGTGCAGATGTGCTACATGAAGTAGAGTCCACCAGGCACCTTCTCTCCTGTCTCACGCCTCACATCCAGCCCCACTCTATGCAGCCACTGGGACACCTGGACTGGTCCTGCTATGTGGCTCCACGCCAGGAGCAGGGGTTCTGCTCAGGACAGCCAGGGAGATGTAACTCATCCAGAGTTAGGTCATCCCACAACACCTCCCTGTAGCCCATCACTGACACAACGCCCGTGCTGGGCTGGGTGTGTGACTGCCAGGTTTGCTGTATCACCGAATCTGGAGCTGGCAGGGGCTGGAAGGGACCTCTAGAGATCATCTAGTCCAGCCCCCTGAGAGAGCAGGGTCACTCAGAGCAGGTTGCGTAGCACCATGTCCAGGTAAGGATTGAATGCCTCTAAAGAAGTAGAAACTATCACTTCTACAGGCAGCCTGCTTCAGGGCTGTGCCACCCTCACAAAATAAGTGTTTTCTGAGGCTGAGGTAGAATTTCCCGTGTTTCAGTGTGTGCCCATTGTCCCTTCTCCTGTCCCTGGGCACCACTGACAGGAGTCCAGCCCCATCCTTTTGCCACCTGACTTTTAGCATCGATGACGTCCCCTCTCAGTCTGCCCTTCTGCGAACAACCCCAATTCTCTCAGCCTTTCCTCAGCAGAGAGATGCTGCCGTCCCTTATCATCCTCGCCGCCCTCCGTATCTCCATGTATTTGCTGCCGGGGATAAAACCCTTCACAGAGAGACAGAGCAGCCGAGGCTGGAGGTTGCATCAAACCCCAGTGTCCTGGTTTGAGGTAAAACAAACCAATTTTCTGTTTGACAGTTTTACTTTCTTAGCTGGGCCTCTTCTAACTAACTAAACTCTGAAATTAACAGCACATTGTTCAGAGCTGTTTCGTCTCACAGTGATAAGACCTGATTATCCCAAGGGATGGTGCAGAGAGGCCCTTGTTTATCCTTATTGCTGGAACAACCAAGGGCAGGGAATTTTTGTCATTTGCCCGTTGGAGGGTCAGAAACGGAAAAGCGTAAAGGGGTCCCACCTGCAAGGAGGAGGGGACAGGACAGGGGACCCAGAACTGCCCAACAGGGGTATTCCAGCCCATCCCATCACGCCCCCTATAAAAGCTGAGGGATCAAAGGGNTCTGTCAATCAGGTTTTGGTAAATTTGGCTGAAACCACAACACCCAGCCAAAGCATCGGCACGTCTGTGTGTCACCAGGTGCAGGTCTGTTCATGCGTGTCTGGCCTCGGTGTGTGCACACACACGACTCCCCCCTCGCAGCTCCCTGCCCGGGATTACAGCTCTCAGCGCGACACAGGCAGGCAGAGGAGTTAGCGATTTGAAAGAGATGCTTCTGCAGACATCAGAGCTGCCTTTGAGAGCACATGAAAGGCAGGCAGCTCGCGAGGAACCAAAGCCTTGCTCGGGGAGGCAAACGTCCTTCTGCGCACCCCCAGACGTTTCCCGCGATGCGTGTGATCTTCCCGGCACTCCTGGGTGCGGGGGTTTGAGAAGCTGCCGTGCTACAGGGGCTGTGAGCATTTGGGAGGATTAGCGTGTCCAGGAAGCAGCTGCCGAGTGTCGGGAGCTGCTGAGGACACGTGTGTCCCCCTGCGCCGCAGGGACAGCAGCCAAAGCAGCCCCGAGGGCCTCCTGCTAGGAGGGGGAGCGACAGAACATCGACACCCCCACACACACACATCTCCCCAGCACTTCTCCCTGCACCTCCTGCCCCTGTCCTTTGCAGGGACCTGCAGTGGTGCCGTACTAGGCTGGCACCGGGACAGCCAAGAGCCACCTCAGCAGGGTAGTCAAGCCCTAAGACCCATGGGGGACTGTGCCAAGTTTCGCCTCGGGGTGTCTGAAGGACCCTACCTCTTATCTTACCCTACCTCTTATCTTTGGCAACCTGCTCGGGCTCCACTGACCTCACGCCAGAAGAACCGTGGCACAGCGCGACCGTTCTGCTCCCAAGCGCAGTGCCCCGAGCACAGCCCTGCCCACTGAACCTACAGCAAAGAGCTCACACCCACCGAGACTGCACAAGGACGGGCACAGACCCAGGCTCTTGTGGAAGAGCATCCCCCAACCCCTGCCAACCGCCAACTTACCTACAGGTAAGTGCCCAGGCAGGCATCTGTAAGTCCTGATGGACCCAGCTGCTAAGCTCCCATTCCATCCTTGGCCAACCTCCTCTGCCGCTTCCCAGTGCCAGAACTCCCATCCTGCACCAGAGAAAAGCTCCTGACCATGGTCTAACCACAACCAAAACCTTTCTGCAGGAAAAGGTACTTTTCCTGTAAAAAAAAAAAAAAGGAAAAAAAGGAAAAAGCACCTTTCCGCTGCTCAGCTTCTGTCCTAGTCTAAGGTGGTGGTCCTGACTCATCTCAAAAAGCCTCTTGTTCTTTCATCACTACTCTCTTCACGCTGGAGGATAATATTTTCACTGACATACCGAAATTGGGTCCTGATGTTTCTGCCAGTGAGCCTTTTCTTGCTGATATTCCTGGATGCAAATCGCCTGGCAGACTTAGGGCCCCCCGTGCATTTGGGGGTGAGGAAGTCTGTGAAAAGAGGCCCATTCATTCCCTGCAGCGGACCTGAGGCCATTTGGGCTGCACTGCAGGAGCCCAGGGCGAGCAAAAAGATGGGACACCCCCTCAATGTGACACAGCAAGAGGGGGTGATCTCTGGAGGAACTGGGACCTCTAGGCTCGGTGGCTCCTCAATGTACATCATCAGGTCAGTGCAGCGCCCAGACACCTCCCCAGCAGTTTCTGGGGGACCTGAGCTGCGCCCCAGACTGGAGGGCTCTGGCAGCAGATGAGGGGTGCCAGCAGGCGGGGACAACAGCGTCCCTGCCTCAGTAGCACCCTGCTGGATGGAGTAGCAGAGGAAGAATCCCCATAGTGCCGCAGTGTCAGGGATGAGACTTTCCTGCTGGGTCTCCCCAGACTCACAGCTTTCCTGGTTCCCAGAGGTGCCCAGGCAGGCATCTGTAAGTCCTGATGGTCCCAGCTGCTAAGCACCCTTCCAGGATGCTGCAGCTTTATGCCGAGGTGCCCAAGGTGCCAGCCCGGGGATGCCAACAGCCTGCCAAGCAGGCAGCAAGGAGATGATGATTCCTGCCAGCCTGGTGGTCCATCTGGCAAGCCTCAGAGGAGTTTGGCAATACCCACTCTGTAGCAACATGTGTGGCAAGCTGTTGAGGACTCAGCAAGCATGGAAGCCATGGGTGCCCATCTGCTGGCCTGGCAGCTCTAGGCATGAGGAGCCCCAGCTCCCAGAACCATCAGGATGGAGATGTGAGGCAGACCATCCCCTAGGTCACTGCCAGGAGTTTCAAAATGCTTGGCAGGAGCTGGAGAGCCATCTGAGCCACTTTCCTATTTCAGGAAATCAATCTAGGGAGGAAGATCCCTTGCCCATCAGGATCTCACAATTCTCCAGGCTACAGTTGCAAAGCTACCCTTGAAAAACACCTCTAATAAGGCCTTTGAAGCTCTGCACTGCACCAGCCAGAGCATCTCACAGGCTTATAGTCGTACACAGTCCCCCAAGGGTTGTATCCCCAGGCACCCTGCCTTCCAGCAGCAGCTCTGGAGATCATTGCACCAGCAGCACCTTCTCACACCCTTCCTGGGTTCAGGTCACCCATTGCTGCCTGCCTGGCCCCAGCGCTAAAGGCCACTGCTACAATTTTCCATTCAAAATTTACTGATCCATCCATGGGTCACCACGCTCTGATGCTGGAGCCCCTCTGCTGTGAGGACAGGCTGAGAGAGTTGGGGAGGGGTTGGATTTCAGCCTGGAGAAGAGAAGGTTCCAGGGAGACCTTAGAGCCCCTTCCAGTCCCCAAAGGTGCTCCAGGAAAGCTGGGATAGGACTCTTGTTCAGGGAGGGGAGCCATAGGATGAGGGGAAGGGTTTGACACTGAAAGAGGGGAGATTGGCATGAGATCTGGGGATGAACTTCTTTGATGTGAGGGTGGTGAGAGCCTGGCCCAGGTTGCCCAGAGAAGCTGTGGCTGCCCCATCCCTGGAGGGGTTCAAGGCCAGGCTGGATGGGGCTTGGAGCAACCTGGGGTGGTGGGAGGTGTCCCTGCCCAGGGTAAGGTAGTGGAACAAGATGATGTTTAAGGTCCCTTCCAGCCCAACCCATTCTGTGACTCTATGAATCTATGATCCAAACTGTGAGACCAGCGTCAGGGCTCACCGCTGGAGCCACTGGGCACATCAAACTCCGGTCAGTCTTGGGGGGGACCGTGTCACTGCTGAACTCCAGCATCTCCCTGTGGGCTCTTCCAGCTGTAGAACTTAAATTTTTTAAGGTACAAGAAGTTGTTTATAAACAATGGTGAAATAATATCTGTCTCCCCATATCCTCAGAAGTATCATGGTAATTTTCCTTTGGTTTTTTTTTCCAAAAGAGCTCAGTCTCTGGCACAGACAGCACACGGGAATCTCAGCTGGATTTTTCAGGCAATGACAAACATCTGAAAAAGTGTATTTAAGTGGTGTCTGCTGTTAACTGCAGCGGTGTCTTAGAGTACTGATGGTTTACTAATAAGCATCAGAAAGGTGACAGTTGTAGCCCAGGTCCCACACACTGCTCAGCGAAGTGGGAGTCTGCTCCTCCGCGAGGGGGGACGCTGGCTAGCTCGGGGCTGGCAGGTGCCATGTCATCCCCAGGCACCCCTGGGTACAGGGACAGAGCTCCGAGCCAGCAGGTGGGACACTGGTGGTGTCATCGTGACCTCGCAGTCTCCTCCTGCCCCACGCCCGCCCATCGGATCCTTCCTAACCTGGGTTCAAACCAGCATCAGTTCTGCTGCCCTTGCTCCAAGGAGGCTTTTGATGACTTAAGAGGAGGTTTGGAGAACCTGAGCAGCTATCTTTTGGCTCAAGGCCTCCCCATCATCATAAGACTTCATTTCCCTAAACAGTTCACGTCCCCAACCTCATTCCAAAACTTCCATCCAGGGAGCAGAGCAGCACAGGGCACAGAACAGGAGGCCTGTTGGTCCTCAACCATCTGAACTTCCTACAGCACCTGCCAGGGTGGAAACTGCTCATCCCTGGCAGGATGTCAAACTATTTCCATCTCTGTCCCCTCTGTTCCAGAGATGAAGCTGCTCAACCTGGGCTTTGCAGCAAGACCAGAAGTCTAAGCCTCTTCAAACCTTGGGCCCAATGACCAAATCTGACCTGCCATGGAGGCGTGGAAGAGACCACGCCACGCAGTGCACAACGAAGGACAAGTCTGGCATGGAGGTTAGTCCTTCCTTTGCTTGGTTTCGAAAGAACACACATGGCAAGCTTCTTTTATTTTTAATCAGCTCTTGGAAATCATGTCTCTTTCTACCTCCAACAGCCAGAATTCCTGCCCGCACTTCTTGTGGTTTCAGCTGGCTGTAAAAATACCAGCACTGGAGAGAAGAAAGGCTGTTCCCTCTTCTAGCGTGAACCACATTTTCCAACAACAGTTGCTAATAATCCATGGCACAATCAAATGTGTGTAATTTGGAGATGTGTCTCTTTGTGGGGTCTCCTACGGCCAGACAGAGTGCAGGAGATCACCTCCCCCCTTCAAATGGCCAGGCAGGATTTATGGCCTCCTATAAAGGGGCAGTAGACGGATGCTCTCTATTATTACTGGCTGTATTTCTCTTCTGCAGCGACCTGCAGCTTTTTCCCCCTCCAGCAGATTGCTGCCACCATCCCTTGCTAGAGTCTAACGGGGCAGAGGAGCTCAGCTTGGGCAGGGGGCTGCAGTCGCAGCCCCTTGGGCACAGAGACCTGCCTGGCAGAGCTGCATCCCCTTGTGTGCCAGGGGATGTCCTGGCCAAAGGACCGAATCCTCCCAAGGGCACCAGTGTCCTCCCCCTGCCCCTTGGAGGTGCACAGCAGACAGGAGCAGGAACGGGGAGGAGCTGTGATGGCACGGCTTTAAGATGCCAGTGATGCCAGGCTTTAAGACAGGTTTGCAAATATTTTACCAGACTCCTGCAGCATCCTTGCCTTTCCCCACTGCCTCATTCCGTGTCACAGACCATACAGCCCCGAGGTGAACGCTGCACAGCTCCCGCCTGCTGAGTCTGGACGGGACAAGATGCCTTGGAGCCTCTGGACGGGACAAGATGCCTTGGAGCCTCGGTCCTTGGGCCACCTCATAAAACCACAGAGGGCTGGGCTGAGTCCTGTCCGGCAATAAAACCATGCAGGAGCAGCGGTTGCTTTCCTGCCGTGTTCCCATCTTTTACAGTCTGTTTTTCACTGTTTCACCATCTCATTTCCTTCTGCAGGACTAAGAGTCCAGGCATTTAATGATTCTTTTTAAAGACTGAAAGACTGCATTTAATAATTTGTTTCACTACCTTGATATCACTAATTCCATCAGTTTCAAAGCATGATTTTTCCCACCCGCTGTTTTATATGGTGTTATCCTTCTCTAAGCCTTTCCCCCGTGCTTTTCACTGGCCTGTGCCTTGCCACAGAACTACTCTACGCCACGACGGGGGAAAGCAAGACCCCGAAACATCTTTGACAAAATGGAAATGGGAAAAAAAAAGCTTCTCCAAGTTTTGGGTGGTGGTTTGTTTTTTCTTATTTAACAAAAGGCGCTGCTGCAAGGGAAACATCGCTCAGAGCAGCTGTGCTTCCAGGCTGCTCGCTACCACCGGTATGTCCCCTACCTGTGCAAGCAGATGGAGAAACACCTTTTTCTCTCACTTTCTCATGAGTGTCTTGTATTTCTTTCATCTTTCAGACTCATAAGTCCCCATGGAATTGTTCCACGCATTGCTGTGTTTTGGCTCTATCTCTTTAGACACTTTCCCCGTATAGCACCAGTATCCTGGTATGAACTTAAGCATTTGCAGATCAGTTTTTCTAGGATTTTTTTTTTTAATGGGTTTGTTGCTTCTTCCTTGCTAAAATTCCTCTAAGTTTTTTTCTCTTCAGTGCTCAGGCACACTTCTGTATCTCTCCCTGTGCTTAAATCGCCACAGCTGCTTCCAGACAGTCTCTCGGAACATGTCTCTCCTCTGGGCCCCTCCAGTCTTACACTGCCTTTGCCACATGGACACGCCAGGATTTTTGGGATCAACGGAGGGAAATCACCACCAGCTGTGCTCAACGATGCCACAGGCAGACACAAGCAGAGCTCAGGACTATTTTCCCTCTAAGGGTCAGGGAGAGCTTTTTAAAAAGGTCATTCTTTTATTTTCCAACCGCTCTGTGACCATTACTTCAGTGTCTTCTCCATCAGAAGAGTTGGGCCAAGAACGGACCAACTCTTCCCTGACCTGCCAAAGGAAGACCCATGAGGAGAGGCTGAGGGAACTGGGCATGTTGAGGTTGGAGAAGAGGAGGATGAGGGGAGACCTCCTTGTCCTCTCCCTCCAGCTCCCTGAAAGGAGAGGTGGGTGGTGGCCTCTTCTCCCAAGGGAATCATGATGGGCCCAGAGGGAATGGTCTGAAGTTGCAGCAGGGGAGGTTCAGATGAGATATTAGGAAGAATGATGACTGAGAGGGTGGTCAGTGCCTGGAAGGGCCTGCCCAGGGAGGTGGTGAAGTCACCATTGCTGGAGGTATTTCAGAACCATGTAGATGTGGCACTTTAGGACGTGCTCTGGAGGCCGAGATTGTTGGGTTGGGTGACTTGTTTTGCAGGGTTTGGTTCTTTTGTTGTAGGGAGAGTTGGGGTTCTTTTGGTGCGTGTATGGTTGGACTCGATGATCTTGGAGGTCCCTTCCAACCATGAAAATTCTGTGATTCCATGTTCAGCATCCTGCAGATCTTCTGCCTATTGCACAGCTGGTGACAATATAATAAACAGTGAAACTCATTGTAGGCATTTATGAGCCATGCTTTGTTCTCTGCAAAATATTAGTCAAGAAAAATCTGTAGCACCAGGCCAGGAAATATTTTCATCTCTTATTTCCAGGATACTCTAAAATCAGTTTCTATCTGCAATTCAAATAATGCTCCAGGAGAGGCAAATTAGCATCCCCAGGTCCCTCTGTTCTCAGCCTTTCTCAGTGGCTCAGAGCGGATCAAGGCAAGACCCCAGGCGGCAGGATGCTGCAATTAAAGACAGTAACAAAGCACCTGGTCTTAAAAGACAACCAGGGCCCCATTGCAAAGAGGAGCACTCTGCTCCCATTTTGCTCAGGGACACTTGCAGCACCAGGGAACAGCTGTCCGGAAGCATTTCGGAACCAACCAGCCTGGTAAGGAGAGCCAGGAGAAAGGAAGGACCTTAGTTCTGATCTTACGAACCATTTCCCCGACCGGAGTCACTGTTTCCCCAGTCTGCAGTTGAAGCAGCACAACTGGAGTTGGGACAACAACAAAAAGCCACAACAGGAGGAGGCTGCCTTGTCCTGGAGGGGGGACGTGTCTGCCCCAATGTCCTGCAGAGCTTCATGGGAGCAGGTCCCAGCTCCTCCGACGTGGCTTTTGCCAGAGAGATGCTTTGGAACAGCCACCACGAGACCCGTGGGCTACACGTCCCGGGCAGAGCACGCAGCTCATTGACCTGCTGGAAATGCATCACTGCTCATGCGTGACCACCAGCTGGTGAGAGCAAATCCACTCATCCCCACGTCACGTTTCCCAGCTGCTGGCAGAATCCCAATGTACGGCTGCATCCGACGCTGCATCCAGCACGGACGGCCAGCCCTGGGCGAGACAGGCTTGCTGGAGCCAACGTGCTCCAGCACACAGTGCCTGCTGTGGGCAAGGATGAGGCAATAAACCCCCAAATCCTTCCACAAATCCCCAGAAGTGGCCCAAACGATCTTGATTTGGTGCTCTGTGGAGTCAGGCCAAGGAGGAACCAAGGGGACGATGCGGGGAACAGCATTTCCCTCCTCTCCAAGTGGCCAAAACAGGCTCAGGTTTGTGGCTAGTTGAGCCTGACAGGTTGCCCAGCATGGTCTTGGCACCGTGCTGCCTGCACTGCCCTTGCCAACCCAGCTACATGGTAAATGACTTCCACAAAATTAACAGCAGACTGGAACATCCCTCCCCGCTCCATCAGCAGCACCGGTTTGGCTCCCAAAGCCCACCCTGAGGCCTCTCCCAGGAACCGCACGGATGGGTACGCGGCTGGGCAAGCCAGGCCTCTCCCTGCGGGGGGTGCTCTGGGTCACGTTTTTTATTATAATTAAACATCAGGCTCTGAGCTTCTCTGTTTATCTGCAGAAAGATTTTCTGTGCCTTTCTGGGTTTTCCTCTCTCCAAATGACTGCAGGCCAATGCCACCCAGAGATGGACCATGGTGGACTCTGTGATCAGATAGGACAGAGAGTCTTCGCTGGCCCTGACCGACAAAGAATCATAGAATCATGGAATGGTTAGAGTTGGAAAGGACCTTGAAGATCATTGAGTTCCAACCCCCCTGCCATGGGCAGGGA
>VZRU01003687.1:0-71521 GCA_013398155.1 Pedionomus torquatus
CCCACTGAGCCATGCCCAGGGGTTGCTGGGAACTGCCGGGAAGGGGAGGGGTTACCGGAAGTGTGGGGGCTGCGAGGGGTGCGTGGCTGCGGTAGGACGGGTGACAGTCGGTATGGTACTGGCGTTTGTATCCTTCTCCATCCGAGTTACTGTTACTGTTTTTCCCTGTTCTACCTTGTTGTCCTGTTAAGCAGTTCTTGTCCCAACCCACGGGTGCTGCCTTTTTCTTCCAACTGCTCTAATGCCGCCACAAGGCGTTAGCCAACCGGGCTGCCACGTGGTTCTTTGTTGCCGTCTGAGGCTAAACCACGACAGTGGCTCATCAATGACTTCTGCCAGCTCCCTCAGCATGTGAGAGTGCATCCCATCAGGACCCGTGAACTTGCGGATATCCAGTGTATTTAACTGTTCCATAACTTGGTCATCTTCAACCAAAGGGAAGTCCTCTTTTTTCCATCCAGACTTTATGTTTCCACCGAAGTGCGGGGCTCCTGAAGGCTGACCTGAGCAGTAAAGACTGAAGCAAAGACTGAAGCAAAGAAGGCAGCATTCAGCAATTTCAGCTTCTTTGCATCCTCTGTTACCATAGCACCTGTCTCGTTCAACAGTGGACCCACATTTTCTCTTGTTTTCCTTTTGCTATGATATACTTGAAGAAGCCCTTCCTATTGACCTTGACATCCCTTGGCAGGTTTAATTCCAAGGAGGCTTTGGCTTTCCTCGTTTCACCCCAGCATACTCTAATAGCATTCTTGTGATCTTCCCAAGTTGCCAGTCCCTTTTTCCACTCAGTGTAAACTTCCTTCTTCCACCTGACATTTTTCAGAAGCTCAACCATGCCAGAAACTCAACCATGCCAGTTTCCTGCTACTTTTGCCTAACTTTTTTTTTTTCTTAGGGAGGCACCAATCCTGAGCTTGGAGAAAGAGATACTTGAATATTATCCAGCTCTCTTCAGCCCCCTCTAGCTTTCAGAGCCCTAACCCATGGCATTTCTGCAAGCATTTTCTTGAAGAGGCCAAATTTACCCCTCCTGAAACCTGATGTTTCAGTCCGACATATAACAGCACATATTTCCCACGATCCTGAACTCTCTCTCTTCATGGCCACTGTGGCCAAGGCTGCCTCCAAACTTACTGTCCTCCACCAGTCCCTTTTTGTTTGTCAATACTAGGTCAAATCAGTCCACCTGGTGATTTATCTGCAACTAAAGAGGTTGTAGCTCCTACTGCCATGGACCGGCAGCCTCCTCATCTTTGCTGGTTAACTTTTCAGGGACTGCAACTCTTTTCAATTAATCCCTGGGCAGAAGGGAAAGCATTAGAGATCACTAGTTCTGCCCTTGTCCTTTCTCTGGATGCTCTTGGACAACCCTGGGTACCATCTCTCCCCTGCACTGAGTGCTGAAATACCTACTTTCTTTTGAGAAACACCTACCTACTGATGTCCCTGTGTTCTGGGAAGCCTCAAGGATTTTTGTCTTGCTGAGTTGTTTGCCTGCTTCTTTTGACCTCTGCCTAAGTAATACAAAATTGTTGGTGTTGAGAAATAGGATTGAATGCTACTGCTGGCCTTCAGAGACACCATCTCTTTTTCTTACCCATGGTGCCCTGTGTTTCTGAGGCTTCCCTCACTGATAGTCACAACTGTTCACAAACTTGAAAGATTTTATTTTGTCCGAAAACAGTTCTGTAATTCTGTACTCTTCACTTCTGTATTTCAAATGAGACATTTTGATTCTAGGACATAATCAATGGAAAATGTTGCTGTTGCCATACGTACTATGTGGGTGTACATAGACATGTGACATTAGGTCCAGATTTTAGAAACCCTCAACATTTGGCACCAATAGTGCCACTTTCTGATAAAGTCTTCCAAAATTAGTAATGAAAGTAAAAATGTAGATTGGGTTTTAGGTTCTGTGTGTGCTTCAGATCTGACTGTACTGTTCAGCAGTTCTGAACAAGGTATATCAGAGGAAAAATAATTTATTTAGAAAAAAAAAGAAAATAGCTTGATGTGTATATATTGTTTGGGGTTTTTTTTTAATGAAACATATAGGTAGGAAGATATAAAAAGTAGTTTTAAAACAACTTATAAACAAACCAAGCCCTAATAAGACAGCTGTGTAAGTAATCGTTCTTCCACATATCCAACAGTATTGTGCTTCTTTGAATGTTTACCTCAATTTCTTTTTCGCCTTTTGTTTCAGTCTGCAATTAGCACCTATAATGAAAAAGGAGATGACATGCTGTCTTGAAATTCTGGTGTTAATTAAAATCATTAACAATTAGAGCGAAATAAGGAAGGAGAAGGAGGAAATAAGCAGTAAGTTTTGCAAATTTTTTTATAGTTAAGATGGACCAAGGCACAGAAACTCTGTTCTAAAGAGCTCACTTCAAAATTAATTATGGAACTTGCCAAAAGAAGTTACAGTGAAATTCCCTCTTTTTAGGAGGGTTGGCAACCTCCATGCTTTCTTCAACAGCATTTAGGTTTGCCAGGGCCTTTGTATAGGGCTGAATTTAATTTCTGAATGAATTACCTTAATTTATGTAAGAACAATAAGGGAAATGAGCTCTGGCAACAGTAGAGGAGGAATGGGAGTATGATTCATTTTGGGAGAGTGAGCATTTGGGATTGGATGAAAGTCTTATTCAGAGAGGAATAACACAAAATAGCCCTGGGTTTCTTATGAGAGCAGTTTATCCACCCAGCTCCAACACCATGCTTGCTGTGAACATCACAGTGACAGCTAGCCTACGTCTGTGATACTTCAGGAGCCTTGTGAGTGCTTGGGGCTATTGCTGCACTCGCAGCCTCAGGCACTGAGATCCTTGCCTACAGCTTCCACCAAATGAGAGTTTGGCATCTAAATATCCCCTTGAATGCCAGCCCAAATCTGTATTGAAAATGAGAGCTAGCCTCCTGACATCACTGCAGAACTTCCAAAAGTTTTACCTGTGTTGTGTAAAATTAATTTTGAGGTGCTTTTCAAGAATATGCTTGAAAAAGACTAAGCAAAAATGTTGGAGAAAAGAGCAGCAACAGTGATGTGGGTGCACATAGAAAGTGGTGATCTTTACCCTGTCCTTCTGTATCACATGGAGTGCTGTCAGCCACACAATATAGTAGCTGTCGCTTGGTGATATTTGTGAGTGTTTCATACATTATGTGCAGGGCAGGAAACTGAGAAGCCTCTGGAAGCCAGCTTGGGATGGATACTACAGGGAAATGTTTTGGAGCACTATTTCTATATTCAATTTTTTATCAAAGTTATTACATTTGCAATATTAGAGAGTATGACTAATTACTTCCCCTCTAGAGAAGTTATTATATAGGAAGGGTCATTAATTTCCCACTCAGTGTCGATGCTGGCACATGACATGAAAGAGAGGGATATTTCTTGGTGTCAGACATCCTCCATGGCTTTCCAGAGGTCAGTGGCCTGAGGTCCAAATGGAGAGCAGTCACAAGTGGTGTTCCTCAAGGGTCCGTGCTGGGACCGACACTGTTTAACATTTTAATCAATGACATAGAGGAATAGAATGCACCATTAGCAAGTTTTCAGATGACACCAAGTTATGTAGTGTTGTCAATACACTGGAGGGATGGGATGTCATGCAGAGAGACCTGGACAGGCTGGAGAGGTCGGCCCAGATGAACCTCATGAGGTTCAACAAAGAGCAAGTGCAGGGTTTTGCACCTGGGCCGGAACAGTCCTCACTGTCAATACAGACTGGGGGATGAGGTGTTAGAAAGCAGCAATGAGGAAAGGGACTTGGGGGTGGTGATGGATGGGAGGCTGGACATGAGCAGGTAGTGCACACTTGCAGCCCAGAAGGCCAGTGACATCCTGGGCTGCATCAAAAGCTGTGTTGCCAGCAGATGCAGATAGGTGACTCTGCCACTTTACTCTGCACTGGTGAGACCCCACCTGGAGTACTGTGTGCAGGTCTGGAGCCCTCAATATAGGAAGGATATGGACATGATGGCGTGGATCCAGACAAGGGCCACAAAGATGATCAGGAGGCTGGAGCACCTCTGCTACAAAGATAAGCTGAGGGAGCTGGGGTTGTTCAGCCTGGAGAAGAGGAGGCTCCGGGGAGACCTGATCACAGCCTTTCAGTACCTAAAGGGGGCCTACAGGAAGGCTGGGGAGAGTCTGTTTACAAAGGCCTGCAATGATAGGACAAGGGGCAATGGATTTAAGTTGGAGAAGAGTAGATTTAGAGTGGATATTAGGAAAAATTTCTTTACTCTGAGGGTGGTGCAACACTGGAACAGGTTTTCCAGGGAGGTGGTTGAGGCCCCTTCCCTGGAGATACTCAGGGTGAGGCTTGAAGAGTCCCTGGGCAACCTGGTTTAGTTGGGGGTGTCCCTGCAACTGTGGGGAGGTTGGACTAGATGACCTTTGGAGGTCCCTACCGGCCTGGATACTATTTTACCTGAAGTTAGCCTTTCCATGGGAACTCCCATAAAACGGGCATTTTCAAGCTGAACAATGCCAGAGTTTGGAAGGGTCTGTCCCTGAAAGGTTCCAAGTCTCTGATTTTAATTAATCTGATTGTAGAGATTTTAAGTAATCTCTACAGCTAGTAATGAAAACGACGCTTCTTTCCTGAAGAGGGCTTTTACAACTGTGTTAAAGCCTCTTGGAGGCTGAAGAACGTTACCCAGCCTTATAACTTTAAGACTCTTGGGGATCAAGAGAAATAAGGTTGATGCAAACCATCTGTCCCAAAATGAATGGCAGTAGATGGAAGCAGAAAATCTATCACAGAAATGAATCCCGCAGATCCATGGCTTTTTTTTTTTATTTCCCTTTCCTTAGCTGCTGGTTTTGTTTCTACTTTATAACATGTTAGCTTTTTTACCCACCCTTTTAAGATGTTCTTTATGACAAATTTTCAGTCTAAGTAAACAGTTTCCTTCATTTGGTGTCATGGCATTTTTCACTGATGAATTAGATGTGACTGTTGAGAATTAAAATCCTAAATGTCCTTCCCTTGAAACCTGTAACTCAGGTTGGAATCAATCATTACTTAGTAGAAAATTCCACCTCAGTGAGAGTTCAGGTAGGGACAAGAAAAATCCTCTGAACTTGAATATTTCTCACATCAGCAAGTAAATTAGTCACCTAATCTTGCCAGATCTTGCTGATAAAGAAAGACATTTCTTAAGAATTGGAAACATAATCCCTAGCATCTTAATCCCCACAGTTTGCAAGAGAAGTAGAAAGTTGAGTTACTTTTATCTTCCCAGAGCCTGAGTAATATGTTTCAGGTCTCTTAGAGAACTGGTATTTAAATTTAGGGTAGTTTAAGCCTAGGATCAAGGTCAGTCCCACTGCTTCAGTTTTCTTCTAAGATAATGCTTTGGCTTCAAACATCTAACCTAGTAAGTGTGGTTGTGGAAAAAAAGTTGTATCCATGACATTTTAGAAATTAGTAATTAGAGGGGAGGAGGGTAAAAACCCCAGGAAAATGTAGACTTTGTGTGGATTTTTCCCCCTACTCTTGAGGACTTAATTTTGATACTTCTAATTTCTCTAACTTGGTGGTAGAGGGAAATACAAGTGTTTTCACCCCATCTGTCCTCATAGAGTATTTCTGAGCATCCTCTCTGGGAAGACCATACATACCATGGCATTTGCAGGTGGTGTGTGCTATGTGCCACCTTAGACTCCCTTTGGGGTGAGTGATGCAAGGAGACTGAGTATCAGCCAAGCATATGGTGACTGCTGCATAGGATGCACCATAACCTTAACTATGTCCTGTAGTATTTTACTAGACCAAATAATCTCTTTTGGACCCTGTGATTCTAGTGGAAACTGTTGCAGGGATTAGCTGGATGTTTTAGGCTCATGGTTTTGGGGCAGAGAGCACCATGTAATGACTCCATAACCTGCCCCAGTGCAAATGCAACACAAGGCCAGCTGTGCTGAGGCCACTTCGGATCATTCTCGGGAAGAAAGACAGTATTCTGCATCTCTAACTGCACATGAGTCCAAGGCTCTGATCTGGCTGTGTGCCAGATGTGTTTCATATATGTACTCATTTAACTCAATATAAATATAGAGAAATGGTGGGAAAGAGCTGTCATTTGCAAAGAAAGGGGGAACACTTAGTGGGGATTGGTGGCACATTTGACAGCCTAGCTAAAGAGCTCATCTGCATTTCCCCCCTGCTCTGATTTAATACCATTTCTGAGCCCTGCCTTCAAAGGATGATTTCTGCTTGATTAGAGGCAGAAACACAAGATGCTTCAGCTTGCTTTACATCATACTCTGAGCCAAAAACTAAATTAAAAGAGAGAAGAGGGGAGCGCCTGTCAAGCTAATACCTTTTTGCATTATTAGGGATGATCTGGCAGATGCTGTACAGGAAAACCATCTCAGATAATAGGATTCGGGTGGGCTCAGCTAAGGCTACAGGGAGTTGTGGGAGCTCAGACTCAATAAAACATAATAATAATAGAAATTGGGCATTTTCAGAGACTAGTCTGGCCCGTGTTTGTAAAATAATAGCTTTTTCTATGCACACCATCAGACAAGCGAGTTCAAATTCACATTGCTGCAGACACTCATAAATGAAATGAATCCTGACATCTTACGGAAATTTATTTATGATTTTTGGTCCTGGGCTGACAGTCTTACAGGGAATTCGCTTGCTGTTGCCTATGAGCTGACAGTGTAGGCTGTTCCTGTGGTAATACCAATGTGCCAGAACTGCCTCAGGGGTGGGCTTTCCCCCTGGGTGAGCACTGGGAAGCACAGCCTCCCTCTCAGGGCCTGGGAGGGTTTGTCACAGCAGCAAACTCTCTCCCAAGAAGTCCCAATTTCTAGTCCTTTCTTGCCCCAAAGGGGAGAAAGAGTCTAGAGGGGAAAAAAAACCCTGTAACACTAATGCTCCACATTAGCCAGTGTTGCTCCAGAAAGTAGAGAAATGGAGTTAGCAGGGAAGGTCAGACAGCTGAGATATACCATGTGTGATGCTGTCTTCCCCCTAAACAGTATGTGGCAGGTTCTTGTGCTGAGAGAGGTGGGGTAACTCAGTCCATGGAGTTAACTGAGGTAACACTGGGTGGTCTGAGGTCATGGGGTAGCTCGGTCCCAAATGAAGCCAAAGGGTCAATGGATGGATGAGTGTGACCATGTGTACAGACTGTAGTGTGTTTCCAAGCTCTGAAAAATAGCCCATGCATGCTTAACAGATTTTTAAATCCACTCATATTCAAGGACTGGATCAGGTCATCCTTGATTGGTTTTGATTGAAATATCATTCAAGTAAAAATTGCTTTTCAAGGGACAGGAGAAACTCTTCCAAATCAGGCTGATTGCCTGAAATGCGAATGTCTGGTTTATTCATACATATCCTGAAAACTCAAGAGATTGTAACAGAGGTAAGCAGAAAGTCCTGTAACTGACCTTTGCCCTTGCAAAGCCATTGTAGACAAAATCGATATTGTCTCAAGGGATCTGTACATTAGTAAAATGTAACAGTTAAGATCCCATCATGTCATGTCATAAAAAAAAACAAAAATCAGTAAGCTACTCAAATAAAAACAAAACAAAAAAAGCAGAAAGCCATTCAGGCATGAGCCATCTGGAGGGGAGAGGACATAGCACAGGTATTGTTTGCTTTAAATCTCCATAGGGGTTCCTCTTTTATTTTCATACAGTTGTAGTCTGCACTTTGCTTCATTTGGAATAGCAATTACAGTACATCTAGAAGGAATTAATGAAAGCTTAGGACCTCACTTAATGGTTGATGGTTTGTTTGGTTTTTTTTAATCAACAAGGCAAGAAAAGGCATTAATACAACTTTAGATCTCCCGCCAAATCCCAGAAGAGATCCAAGCTATTAATATAGAAACATGTGTAAGACATGACACGCTGGTCTGAATCTGTTCTTGTTATCAGAAGAGCTTGTAGTGATACCTGTAGCTGGCTTAAGACTATCCATCACTTCCTATTAATCTTGTAACAAGTCTACTGTTCAAGCAGAAATTTCAATTCCAAATGCTTGCTTCATGTTGTTGGGTCATTTTGGAAAGTGCAGTCAAAGCTGGGGAGGCGGGGAAGAGGGTAAGGCTTGCATTTTGCCATAGGAATATTTTTTAATTTTGCTCAATTCAGATTTGTGGTCACTTTGTGTTGCTTACTTGGCTGAACTTCTGAGCAGAAAAATACAAAAGCTTGCAAAGTGGCTAAGGGGCATTTAATTGTTTTTCATTTCCTCTTTATGCAATTTCAAGGCTGGACTATTGTAACAAGCCCTGGAATCTTTGAGCACTTAATACTGTCAGCTTTCTTCAATTTGAAGGCACACCTACGAAAAATGAGGTGCCTTTTATATTTTGAGATGTACGCTTGCAAGTCCCAATAACAGACCAGTAGTGCCTCAGACATAGGCTTTTTTTGGATTCTGAAGAAATCATAAACCACATTCAGGGCCAAACAGTTTTAATTAACAATACAGTGGCTTTTTCCACCAGAAGATCTGAAAACTATTAACCTATTAGCTGGCTGAGTTCTACCTCCCACTTTTAGGCTGAAATATAAGGGAGACGGCCTGTGAAGTGTGATCCCTCCAGAGCAGAGCACGGAACAGCACCACGGGGTAGCTTGTGGCACAGAGCAAGAAAAGACTCTGCTCATACCCTACAGAATGTGAATATGTGAATATGCAGGAGCAGTACAAGTGAAATAAATCCTACATATGTGAATATGCAGGAACAGTACAAGTGAAATAAACCCCTCAGCTGGCTCCATCTTAGCAGAATTATATCAATGTTGGCGTAAACTGACAGAGTTGCTATTTGACCAGGGCACTGAGTCCCAAACCTCACTGTTCACCATACCTTACTGTTAATTGAGAATCTCATCTCTTGACTAACAGTGCAAAGCCTGGAAAGTCTTGGGTGCCTCTGAGAATAGGCTTGATAATTAGGAAAGTAGCAACGCTTAATTAGGTTCCCTTATGCATTTAAAAGCTGTAGGGGCCAAGCCAAGATAATCCCTTTCCTCAGAAAAGCAGCTTTGGGTGGTATTCCTCTCTTCCAAGAGCTAACTTAATTTTTGTGTTTCCCACAGAAGATTGTTTTACAAAAGGAGATTTCCCCTACCATTTCTCTGGCTTTCTCATTACTCTGTATTTTCTCCCTACTCGAGCATTCTTGAATCTGCTTTCTCTAGTTTCCAGGGCAGCGGGAGGAGGTGGGGGATGTTCTACTTGATTTTTCTGGCAGTGGTGGTGATTTCTGAAAATACTTATTATCTCTGTAACCTCAGACAGCCAATTTCCTGGGATATTTCTCCCCATCCTTTTGAGAAGCCGCTTACGCAATTACAGACAGCAGAGTCGGTACTTCTATGGGTTTCTGCCACCACATGCTCCACAACCTGCCTCTCACGTACCACCAGCCCCCCCTTAATTGCAGTCTGAACCATAGTTCAGCTAAATTGTCTGCAGCACCTAAAAACTGTAGCCTTTCCAAGCCCAATTTTCCAGCTGTCCTCTGGAGGATGTAGGACTCCTTGGAAGCTCCCTCTGATAGGCTGGTGTTTACTTCTTTGCTGATAATAGACTTTTTCCCAGAGCAGGAACACAGTGATCCAGCTTTGGCCTGATACTGTCAGTGAAAAATCCTGTGTAACTTTACCAGACTTATAATCAAGAAAGGCAATGATATATTAAAGACAATGGCCTAAGTAAACTAATTCCACTTGAAAGGAAAAGAAAATCGCCTACATCTTTTTGTGATAAAAAAATTTTCAGGATGGAAGAAGGCAGGAGCAGTGACTTCAGGGGAGATCCATGAAGGCAGGGGGCTTTTTATTTTTCTTTCTTGATTATTTTAAAGATGCTGGTGAGATAGGTGTGGGAAAAAGAGTCCCCAAGACAGGCTCATTATCTGTGGCCCTGCTGCCATGTTTCAGCATAGGAAGGGCTGCAAGGACTGAACTACCCATTTTCCCCACCTGTTCATTTGGAGGTGGAATTGGTTTTTCAGTGTTTTTTCCTCTGCCTGCCCAGTCTGGCAGCAGGGTATCGTCACTTGTCATCTCTATGTCTCTCCATCACATGGTGTCTCTGTTACCTGATCTCTCTGCATCTTGTTGATATTTTAGGCAGTGTTTTAGTATATTTAGAGCAGGGAGGTTTTGTAAAATTTCCAGAGACCTCACAAGAACAGAATTTCCTGTGTGCTTCCCAAGTGGAACTTGCTCCTGCGTAGAGTAAGGACTCAGCATGCGCTTGCCCTTTCTCAATAGGCAGGGTGTTTTGAAGTTGCAGATGACTACATAAACACGTTTCTTACTTGTAGCTCTGCTGTGCTGTTTGTCACTGCAGTGCAGTGGTCCCAGTGAACCCCAGGCAGCTGCAGATCCTCCTTTTGTTAGTCAGACAGATACAGGAAACCTCTCCTGCAATACATCAGAAGGGGCATCCTTGTCCCTCCCTGTAACAGTAAATGAACAGCATGAAAAGCAAGGGAGTGTTGCTGCAATGATGAAAGAAATTGCAGTCTTACCTGTCTGCACGCAGAGCTGCGTTGCTTTCCCATGTGAAGTAGCCATTAGTAACATAATCTTTGTCAAATGAGAAGTGAAGAGCTGAAGGCAGCTCATGGAGGCATATCAGCACAGCTTTACTGCATCAGAAGAGCTGCATTAGCTGATACAGCTCTTCTCCTTCCAAAGGAGAAAGTAATCAAATTTCATCCTTTTTTAATTTTTTTTTTTAAGTGAGAGAATTGTGCAAACAAGAGGTAGTGCCCTTTCTTTTTTTGTTATTTAAGTGACAAAAACTGCTGAGCAACCTACACCAAGGAGAACTAAGATGTAAGTAGTGCTGTGCAGAAGGTAAAGCGTTAACATGAAAAAGAAAGATCTACTGGTCATTATTTGTCTTGCTTCAAATGGGAGCAACTCTAACGCATGTTGACTATGCAAAATGTTACGCATTACACATTGCAATATTTGAGTAGTACTTACTCCTGAATAAGTATGTGCTTGTACAGTGGTGGAACTGTTTCCAAAGTTTATTACGGTGGATTCACCAGTGATGTGTTTCAAACCCATTTCCTCCTTTGTTAACAAAAGGACAAACTTTTCACCACCTTTTAAGGGAGCATGACCAGTTTGTCATTCTTTTGTTCATGAGAATTGCTATTTCCCACATATGGAGATTGTTTTATCTATCATGCAGGAGCTCATTTCATTTGTTTTGAAAACCTGATCATGTGCAGGAAGGGGAAGTCCTTGCCCTTACAGAAAAGATACCATGATTCATCTTCATGCGTGGCACAAAGCATCACATAAGAGAACTGTGAGATTCAAAGGGAAATGTAACACAGCCCATGAAGTCAAATGTCTATGTGTAATGAGGACAAAACACAGGATAACAAGACTGTCTTACATGCAGAAGACCAGAAGTCCTGCACACAGGGAATACAGCAGCAACTTAGTGTTACCATTTACTTAATGGGATTTTATTTGACAGAAGCTTGGGTTTTGTGAACAAAACGCTGCATGTGCTAGTTGCTGTGGAATGTGTGTCAGCACACTGCATGTCATTGTGGTAAATGGCAGATCCCTCCAGGGCTGGGGGAGTTTGCTGGTTAGCCTTCTTCATGCCATGGAAACTAAATCCAGCAGGTCAGCATCAGGATCCACAGGACATTTGAAGCTGGGGTCTGTAAGCTACAAATAAGTGTTCAATGTCTGTTGGATTTGATTTATAGCTTATAAATGTGATCTTGCTGATACAAATACTATTTATTTGTAGCTTACCTTAGTATGAACATGGTAAGAAATAGGAAGGCAAATTCACTCCTGCTTTTAAGAAAGCAACAATGGTGGCAAGGATAAATATTGTTAGCTAGTTAAAAGAAGCCTGTTTTCCTCTGCCTCCCTAGTGCTAGAAGAAAGGCAGGGGATGCCAGTCTTAACCAGTGTCCCAGGGAGGCTGTCCACTGCTCAGGCCCTTACTGCCTTTGGGGGTAGGAAGAGGGCCAGGGGAGCTGTAAACCAGTCCTCTGTGGGATCCATGTCTGAACACCCACAAAACCTGCAGCACATTGCACAGCCTCCTGGTCCCCCCAGCTCTGCTAAATAAATATGGCAGTAGTTCTGTGTTACATGTAACTATAGTCAAAAACAGAGGCTCATTCAGGCAGAATAGTGGGATTTGTATTAAAGAGCCCACAATGAAGGGAGCTAATCCATTCTCAGTGCCTCTGAAGTACTAATGTCTGAAAGACCTGAGGGGGCTTTTGTATTTATTGCTTTATTGCTGAATCAGGCTGTTGGAAATTAATGTCCCACCTGCAGATCTGTGGCTTTTGCTGATTCCTAAGCAAGCTGGATTCCTCTGCACAGCGAAGGTGCACCTCTTCATCAGGCCACAACCCTCATTGAGCTTGAATTAATTTCAGGATGGTCTGAATCGATTGTTGTTACTTTGCAAGAAATAAGCGTGTGCTTATTTCAAAAGGGCTTTAGCTTTTAAAGAAAACAAACACAGAAAGGAGCATTTTGCCAATTAATCTGTCCATATGTGCTGTCGGTTATGCATAAGTGCCTAGTTACAATTTCCCCAACTACATTTTAAAGTTGAGACAAGGTTCCTGTTTAGCACCAAAGGCAATGCGTATCAGGATAATGGCAACAGTGAAATGAGGATGTCCAACTGCAATGGCAAGAACCACACAGGAACAGCCAACATGCTCAGTTAAGCTGCACAAAGTGGCTCAGTAAAATGCAGCATTGTCTGCACAAGTGATATAAAGGTGAAAATAATATAAAAGAAGGGCTGTTCATAAAAGTTGCTGGTGCATAGTGCTTTGTCTAGGGAAAGCGTGGAGCTGGCAGTCTCTGCTCTGGTCTTCTCAGCTGATCTTCCTGCAAGCAGTGAAGCATGAATGTATTTGGCTAGGAATAGAAGGATACATATGCAGTCAAAGCCACTGGGTGTCCGAAAAATACTTCACTTAATAGGGCCTGCTGATTGAATACAAATGCAGATATTGTTAAAAGCAAAATTACTCCAGTGGTGAACTGAATACACCTGGGGTTTTTTTGCTAGGCACAGCACAATAAATGAAAATATAAGTGATGGGCTCCTTTTCTGCCATTATTACTCAATACTTTTTCTTTCATCTCTGGATGAAGTCTCAGTATTTCACCGTAACAACTCTCCTGAGCATTGATCTGCTGCTCTTAAATCCAGTTCTTAATGCAATTAAGATTGCACAGAGAATCCATGTGGCTGCAAGTACCAAACAGTGAGGAGCTTTTAGCTGGCCCAGACTATGGAAGTGTAGTATTAGGGTATTTGAGGCTAACCAGGCTGCTCTGCTAAGAGGCTCCCTCTGGTTTCTCATTAGCTGTAGCCATCTAATTACACCCAGGAATGGAACTTTGTCCTACCCTCAACAGTGTTTCTTACTGAGTACCCTCCATAGCTGTTCTCTTTTGTGGTTTTCTCAGTGCATTCAATTCATAGCCCCTGGATCAGAGCTATGAAATTACATATTTCAGCACCTGCATCTCTTTGGGCATCCACTCCTAAATGTTTTCATGAACAATCTTTTATATTAAATGTATAGTAAATCTTAAACAAACAAGGTCTTTAGTGTAAAGAAAAGAGCAGGATTCATTTCATGAGAAAAGAAAAGAGAAAAGAAAAAAAGAAAAGAGCCTCTTGAGCCACAATACTGATGATTATTTATACTGATCAATACCTAATGCAACTAGTCTGCAAATGTCCTAAATCAGGCTTAGATTGTCTGCAGCTTGTGGACAAACCTTTCCTGGCTCTAGTTTTCTTTCCTGGGTCATCACTACTGGAACTGTAGCATCTGCCAGTTGCAAGCATGTAGGAAAACGTAATATACAAAAGAAAAAATATGGCAGCCTTTTGGTTAGGAGTCCAAGCTACTCTGTCACCTAAAATATGGTAAGGTGAAACATCTGTCAAAAAAAAAATCACATTGTCAAAATGAAAACCTAAAGAGTTTATTGTTTCTGATGAAATTCCATTTTGAGGAAATGGAAGAAGAAATGAATAATTTTTTTTTGTTATCAACGTAATGTGTTATTTTAACTAAGAAATATTTTGATGAGGTTTTTTAACATTTGGTTCTTAGAAAATTTATTTCAGCTGGGCTTTGCTGAGGTAACACTACATGGGATGTGTTTAAACATTGGAGATGATACTACCCTGGGGCGTCTATAAAGATAAAACTGCCCATTCACAACTATGTTCAGTGTTTATCACAGTGAAGGTCATGACCAGAGTGCCCCCTTTTTAGTGATTATTTTGTTACTACCTGGGTTAAGCTGAAGTATGACATTGTTCATTTGAAAGAAACCTCCCTATGGAGATACATACCACAGTAACGAGATGAGAACTCAAACTAATTGAGTTATTTTGCTTCCAGAGCATGCGTAGGCAGCTCTTACTCTTACAAAAGTATTCCTACACATTAAAAGAAATGACTAAAATTTAGTGATTTCTTCTTTCATAAACACTAGTAGCTGTTTTGTAATTGGTTTAAGTTTAGCTGGTGTAAATAACACTTCACTGTTTTTGGAGAGGAAATAAAAGACACAGAGCGTCTTAAGTCCTTGATTTGTCTGTACAGATACTGCCTGTATCTGTACCTCTTCTGTTGTGGATTGCAGCTGTTTTTATATTTCTATAATATCCTGCTGTGCTCTCTACAAGAGCGTGCTCCATTTCTAGTGGTAATAAACTAATTAAGAAACTAAAATCAACCAGCTTTCTCTTAAAAGAAATGAATTTAATATAAAATTAAAAAAAAACGTACTAGCACTCTCTAGATATTGATATATGAGTCTTCTGTGTTCTTAAATACATTTCAACAAGATCAAGTAGCAGCAACAAAACATTCTATTTCCATGGAAATCAGCATAGCTTTCTTTACCTCTAATCAGACCACTTTGCTGAAAGCTGTTTATTTTTAACCTCTCAAAAGACAAAAGCTTGCCATGCCTTTTATGTCAGGAGTGTGGCTGTTCCTCTCTGCCTCATTAGGTCTTTTGGCTTCAGCCTCACCTGCAACTGAGATCTGGGCTGTGGGACAGATGTGTAGAGGATGCTGATAGCTCTGCCCTCTTTCCTTTGCTGGTGGTTTCCAGCCCTAATGCAACGGTAGTTGGCATTAAAGAAAGGAGACCTGGATGTAGGACTGGGTGTTGTCTGGCTGTAGGTTGGGACAATGAGAAGTGTCAGGTCCAGAATCTAGGGGGAAGAAAGCAGAGTGTACTCAAAGATCTGGGGGATCTCCTGCACACACATGAAAAAAATTTGCTGGTCTTATCATTAGCCCCAAAAGCAAAGGATCAGGTTTGGACAAAGACAGCATATCAGGTAACCCATACACCACTTTCTAATCTAGACCATGCAACCCATATGCTGCTTTCCAATTTAGATAATGCCATCTACAGTTCCTCTAGGAGCACTCGTGTCCTGTACAACTCGGTTTAAAAGAGAGGTTTCTTCCAGTTACCATTGCAAGTGCAGCAGAGACATTGAGAAACAGGTGGGTGCTTGGAGCCGCACCTGCAGCCTGACAGTCTGGCTCCGAGTCATCCCACAGTGGTTGTGCTCACACACCATTGCTGGTGATGAAGGTTCAGGGGCTCGGTAACCCTGTGCTAATGCCATCCAGTTCTGGCCTCAAAATCAGCCATGTTCAGAAGGGCTCCCATGCATCCTCCCTCGGCCCAGGATAAAAATGGTGTGAGTAGGAAAGGCAGAGCCAATACACACTTTCAGTATTGTGAAAGCTCTCATTGTGCAATGCTTGGAGGTCACTTATTTTTTCCAAAAATAAGCTGGTGAGTTTTAAAGCTTTATTCTACACTGGAAATTATTACTGTAAATTATCTTGGGTTTTTTTGAAGGTCAGTTGCTGTAACCGAGCTGATGTTTCAAAAAAGGAAAGCACAGAGCAGCTGATAGCGTGCAGTCTCATCAATGTATGGGTATGGTTAGAGTACAGCTCTGCCTTTGAGCTTGGAGAAATTCCTGCCATATACTAGAAGTACCAGGGGTGATACATTCCTCACTGCTTGTGTATTGTGATATGAATTACCTCAGTGAGAAAAGCAGCATGGCGTAGCTAGGTAAGGAAGTCTGGAAAACCCTGGGAAAGAAGTAAGAAAAGGCAGCTTCCAACATCTGCAGGGAACAAAGTCTTAGTTAAGGATGCTGAGGGTTACAGTCTTCTTTGTGGAGACTCAGTACTGTGCCAAAGCACTGTCTAGGTGACCGATGTAGGAAGGAGCTAATGCAAAAAAGACAATTCAGCTAGGAAAAGGTGCCCTGTGGTGAGAGCAATGGCCAGAGGGAAGCAACTGGCAGATGATGGCATAAATAGGGCGAAGGGCAAGGAAGTAGCAGGCAGATGGAATGTTGAAGTCTTTCTAAAGTTCATCATTTTCCTGTCTACACCCACTACCAAGGTATGCTCGTTGTTGCGGGTATGTTAGCTTGGTGCTTGTGAGCAGGACAGCAGTGCCTGGCTGTCATGTCTTGAGGTTTTGCAGTTTTAAGTTTCTTGGTGGGACCTGAACCTGATGGTATTTGCAGACCTCCTGCAGACAAAGCCCATGAACTCTACTGTCAACAAAACCAGCCCAATGGATTGCATCAAGTTTGTATCAGTCTGGTTATTGTTTTCTTCCTCTTTTTCATTCTTGGCCTCAATGGAGATTAACTTTTTGATATATCTGTTTGGCCTTGATATTGTTGAAAATGGGGTACCTGAACATAGTTTAAAGTCGGCCATAGTACTTTTGCTTTATTTGTCTCATGTTCTTGCTGGCCTAACAGTATTAAAAGCTGTAGCAGGAATTCAGTCCAACATAGGGCCTGAACCTTTGAGGGTAGGAACACGTATCAGCTCATCAACTTAACTGCCTGAGCAGCTCCCCCTAATTACTCTCTGGTTTGCACTGCAGAGACGCAGAGACTTTACCTTTGCGCATGACACACAAGAGGGAACTAGCTCCTGCTCCCCCTTTAGTAGCTGTGAGGCTTATGTGCTGATAACAAGAGTAACCAGCAGTAAAACTGCCTCCTTTCCAGTAAAGCCAGGAGTTACAGCCCCAAATTCACAGGGGAAAATATGCAGGAAAACGCCACTTTTATGTGGTAGCTCTTCACCCTCAAAGTGTCATTGAACTGCCTGCACGGGGTCTCTGCCAGATGGGGACGAAAAGAATCCTTCTTACGATACCAAAATCTTATTCTGACCTTTTCACCATGTACTTAGGTAGTGCCAGGGTTGAACTGGGGAGACAGTATGACAATCATCAGAATGATCTGATGTGAAATAACCTTCTCAACTTTACTCCACGGGTTTTATTAAGCATTCAGGTAAGATTTTAATTAAGATTTTCATTTATTACCTATTGATCTTTAATATTAACCCACGGTTTTCCTTTTTTTTTTTTTTTTAATTGATTTGTTCTTGTTAGATGGGGATTAAATACACAATTAGTCTCAGCTTAGCTGAAACTGAATAGTCCAGTTAAATGATTTGCTGACAATACTAATTGCTCGGTTTGCTGATGGATTCCAATAACCACTGCAAGACAAACTGATAGTTATAGCAGCTATCTGAACCTGGCAGATGTTTAGGGAGAAGAAGCAGATAAGCAGGATTAGGGAATTTCAGACAAAGTTAACCTTTTTCCTTTCTGGACTACGCAGGCCTTTCCTGAGTGTCAGTGCTAGAAAAATGAGGCCATTGTAAGATTTATTGGCTCAGTGCAGCATTTATTTAGTGACAGTCACAAAAGGTAACTGAGTGAGTATGTGCAGCCTAGAGTGTTTAATTGCCTCTGTGTCAGGGCTCCTGTGTGTATACGGGGAGGTACGTCCCCAGATGTATTCAGTAGTGTCTTTCCCAATATATAAAACACTAAGAATATAGCATTATCGAGTCTGCAGCACTGCCGTGGCAAAACACTGCTGTGGCGTGTGTGAGGGAAGCAGTGCAAGGGGAAGGGGCAGCAGAGCCCCAGTTTGGTTCTCATTTTATCCTACACAAAAACAATCTGCTGTTTCTATTGACTCCATCCTGTGGAGCAACAGCCCTCAGCAGCAAAACAGGCACCTACGTGCCTGCTGGAAGGTGCAAGTCAGGGCCAGGAAGAAAAGGGGGTGGCGTGGACATACGTGTCTGAGAAGAGGAAAAACAATCAGTTATTTCAACCCCAGGTGCTTTCCCTTAAAAAAAAAAAAAAAGAAAAATCACAACTTAACTTCTACTCTCTTCTTCCTGCCTACTTTCCATAGAGAGAGTTATCTTTTCTTTCCTGGTTTTCCTCCTTTACAAGAAAACTTTTTTTTTTTTCTTTTTGGCACCGAGAGAAAGAAAAGAAAGTACTTAGGAGGAAATGAAGGAGAAGAGGATAAGCACAACCTGAAAACACATTTACTTTCTTTATCGCTGCCTAAAAGCAGGGTTTAAATTATTTAATTTAATGTAGAGGTCATTCAAAGTAATTTTTCAAAAAATGCCTATGAGCTCAAGTAATTGCCTCTACATGTGTTGAATGAGTCAGTAACAATGAAATAATAAAAACTTTTTTTAAAAAAACGAAGGGATTGTCACACCACTTTTTTGCTTTTTTATAGCTTCTTGATTATACATTATGATACCAAATACCAGCTTTACTGATGCCTTCTGTGCGTTAGGTTTAGATGTGTGTTACTAGATTAAACTGATTAAACTGTTTGGCCCTGAACATGGAGCCAAGGCACAGCAGGGGCTGCCTACCCCCTCAAGGCAGCAACACCTGTTGGTGGAAGCAAGCCAAACCATCACTGGGTACTCTTGCCTTGCAAGGAGAAAAAAAAAACAAACCCAAAATACACATAAAAAACACCAAACCAAAACAAAAACCAGACAAGATAAAGGCTGGAGTTTGGATGTGGTTTGGGTTGTTTGGTTGTGTTGTTTTTTTTTTTCTCCACAAGACTATGGCAAGGGTGGAGGAAGGGAGCAGGTCGGGATGCCAGGGTTGAGCTGCTTCTCCCACAGCCTGGGTTGGCTTGGGACCATGCCCAAAGGAAAAGTGAAGCTCAGCCAGGGGATTGTTAGGAGGCCTTTGAGGATAGCCATCTCCAAACTCTGTTCATGGTGGAAATAGGAAAGCACAGCATACTATTGAATTAAGGACTAAGGCTGAAGTATAGTTGGAAGGTTTACTTGACATAACTAGGCTGCTCTTAGCATAAGTGTGAGTTAGCAAATACTGTGAGGTTTTTTTTGTTTTTTTAACCTTGCTGACCACAAACAGGGGCCTGCCCTGCTGCAGGGGTATGATAATGTGAGAAATGGATTTAAAGTTTTGCTTCAGCTCCTTTGTATCCTTTGGTCAGGATACACATCTTGAGAGGCGCCTTGAGGTAGCAGATGCTCAGGACGGGCCTTATGATAAAGTTGTCAATACCTTTTTCCTGGTTGGAATATACATCCTGAGAACTGCCTTGAGTTAGCAGATTCCCAGGACTGGCCTTCTCTGGTAAAGTTGTCCATACCCTTTTCCTGGTTAGAATATACATCCTGAGAACTGCCTTGAGTTAGCAGATTCTCAAGACTGACCCTCCCTGATAAAATCTCCAAAACTTTTGTACTATTGAATACTGCGATTAACAGATGTTGTCTGGGCATGAGAGATAAAGATGTGCAAATTGAAACAAGTTAAGTGGTCGGGAAGGATGTGAGCTCTGACCTCTCAACCAATGAGAGGGGAGACAGGGACATAAGCGGCCGGGTAAAATGTATGAAAACCCCCAAAATAATGAGAGAATTCGTGCATCTAGCCTGGAGATGCACCCGATACAGCACTGTTTCGAAAATTTCTAATAAATCCTTTTGTACTTTGTTTTTAACCTTTGCTTCGAAGACTTTGTCCTTTTTACATTTTACTAGTGAGCCGTCATTTCTCACAATAAGTAGCAAGATGGCTGTTTCTAGCCACGTATGCATGTAGTAAATGTGGAGGCCAGCACAATGTAATCTTGGAGAAGGAACTTTTCTCTGAGGAACAAGGGGGGTTCCGAGAGGGTGGTAGGTTATGGTAATAAATTCTGAGAGAATAATGAATATGTTAATTAGTTCCCAAAATTAGCATGAGTATGTATGTATAATGTGCACATATATTGTTAAACTAGCTTTACCTGGTACGCACATTTGGAGGAGCAATCCCCTGTGCATCCAGCGCTGCAAGAAGAAATACCTGCTTAATAGTCACTCCAATTATTGAGTCCTGATTTCGCCTTTCACGGCATCACTGATAATCGGAAAGGCTTTTGTTTAAGGGCTAAAACTGAAAGCTACATATTAGTGCAAAATGCTTAGTCTCAGTTTTCCTGTGACACGTAGGATTTGTTTTTGGGCCTTGCGGTTTATGAGATAATGGACTGTGTAACTGTTCCTCATTTCTGTGGCTAACGGTTCCTTTTTGGCGTATGTCCTGGAACTCAAAGCAGTGTAATTTTTAATTCTGGATATCACAACTAATTACAGTATTACAACTAGCTGTAATATTACAACCAACATTATTCATCTTAGCCTTGGTTGTGCTTTCCCTTTTATAAATCCTACTTCTTCTGCATAGATTGAATTCTGAGGCTATTAGTGCTTTGATTATGGCTTAGTCATATTAAATTATCCCTTGCTAGTAAGGCAGTCCTGTCAACCACTACGATACCTACAATTAATTGAAAAGATAAGTGGTAGTTTGATGAGAAGCCTGTGCCTGGGTAGGATAGCAACCCCTGGGGAGCCTGATGCAGGCTCAGGTGTACTTTTCCTTCTTTCTTGCAATGAAGCTGGAGACAAAACAGAGTTAGGCTATAAACGGGAGCAGGATTTACGCCCATAACAAGATTGGGTGGCTGTATTAGGTTTGTAAGTGCTCTTGGTTGACACAAGAGGGAGAATTATCAGGAACAGGGAATCAAGTTACTATAGGATATTCTGCTTAAACCTGAGTCCTTGTCCCTGTATGTTCGAAGGGCCTCGGGGAAACCTTACAGCTCCTGGGAACAAAACTCACCATGTCCCAGTGCAGCTCTGATGTACACTAACAATGTTCATCCATATATGTAGCCTTTCAGGGCACTTTTCACCATGGTGTTTTGGGGTCCCTGAGGGTTGTGTGCCACAGAACCTTCTATTACAAGCAGAAGGAATTTGGGGTAATTCCCAAATATGTGACACCTCCATATTGAACAACCCCAGGGGAGCAGCTCAATGCAGAATTGCCTTTTTGGCAGCTGTTGTTCATGGCTGGGAGATGGCCATAGAAGGGCTGCTTGCCATAGGCACAGTGTGAACAGTACCTGCATTATTTATTTCTCCACCCGCTGGTATAGACAAGGAGCTACAATTTTCTTTTCCATAATTATTGATACAGTGGCTCATAAATGCTTCCTTGTCGTCTCACCAGTCTCAAAGGTTAGCTTGTTAATGAGGAGGTTTTGTGGTACTTGCCACTGGTGTTTCCTTTGCGGGGGAGAGGGGTGTCTTTTAATAGCTGTTTGATGCTGTTCACATGGGCAGGCAGCAAGATAACAAGGCAAACGATTGTCTGCTTCACTGATCAGAGACTGTAATAATCACTTGCTTGGTGCTACACATTCAATTCCTGACAAACCAAAAGGCATTTGCCATTTTGGCTGATGCTATTTTTATCCCTGACACAGACCAGTTGAGTATGATTTTGTTGCACCTAATTGCACATGATATTTGATTTTTATTTCATTTTTTTCTCTTTATGTCTCCAGAGGCATACCTTTTGGAGTATCAGCAGCAGGCAATATGATTCCAAAGCATCTGGGAATGCCAGTTAAGGTTTATTTATGTGATGATTGAACTGCCTGAGAGCTCGGTGCCCATCAGAAAGCACTGTGGCCTTAGAAGAAGGAAATTTTCTTCCATGCCTACATCTAATGAGGAGGAAAGCTTGCATGATGATGGCTACTGTTCTCTGTAGAGTACAGAAAGTACATAGTACTTAAGAGTACGTAGAGTACCAAAAAAAAAAAAAAAAGAAACTAAATGCAAGTATCTCTAAAAGTTTAAACCTTATTTTGCTTACTAATATCTAAATGTAATAGCATTAACTTAGGTTTATGCTGATTTACTGCTTAGGTTCATTAAACCACATTGGACAAAATTGATTTATGGTATGGTTGGTTTTTTTGTTGTGGTTTTGTTTTCTTCTGTATTGTTTTTTACTATTTGGGTATTAGCAGTACTATATTTCATATAGTACTATCAGCAGTACTGAAAAAAGGGTAGGAGTTAAGCAATGTAAAATGTTGTTCAGTCCTGGGGCACAGTTATCCCAGCACACCTTCTGGCCCTTGAGCAAGGCAGGAAACCATTGCACATCTTTTCAAACTACAGTTCTTGCACATGGCTGAAGGATGGCTTCTGCTGCCAACGCCTTGGTATCTTCCGTCTGCTCCTTTTCCTCAGGACTGGCACTGGAACTTGAAAACTCTGCTAATCAGCTCCTTCCTTTCTATTCTTATTCTTCTTGTTACAGTTCCCAGAAAACTTCTTGAATTTGGGTTTAGCTGGGTCCTGTTGCCCTCTCCTGTGTGAGCTTCTCTTGGAAGCCATGAGAAACTGTTGGCTGCACTGCAAAACCAAGTGAGACTTCATCCTCAGGGATTTAACCCAGTGTATATGAAGCTCACATGTTCTATAAATAAGCAGACTGCATATGTTAGAGCACAAAAGTAGGAGGACAACGTCAGAAGATATTTACCACTTGCCTGAAGAGCGGTCAGTTTAGATGAAATCTTCATGGCAAGACTTTTCCAAAGAGCTGACTTGCATGATTGAGGTCAGCTCTCATTTAGCTGCTAAAATTAGCGTGGGGCTTTTAGGCAAACTTATTTCAGGTGCTAAACGGCTTTGACAGTCTGGCCATAAACATCCAAGAAACTGTTGCTGAGTACCAAAAAAAGAAAATATTTTTAGGGAGTTTTTCCAACAGGAGTGGACCTGCACTGGAAACATATCCCTCACAAGGTCTTGAAAATCTACTTCTGCCTTGCACACAGGGAGTACAAACTTCGAGGTATATACCAACACATAGATAGATACGGATATACAATGTACAAACACAGCTACAGAACTCCTCAGCGGAATGGTACTAGAGCTGTGGCTATTGTAGCTGCTGAGCACTCAAGTGGTGCAAGATTCAGTGCAAGTAGTCAGTACTGTACACCAGTTCCCAGCCATAAAACAAGCAAATGCAACTGTAGCACTGCATCCTCTGGTTGTCCCCATGAACAGCCAGGGTTTCATTGAAAAGGAAAACCCGAAAACAACAAAACCAACCAAACAAAAAGAAATCAGTGTAGCTGGTCACTCCTGGCTTTGTTGTTTATCTTCTGTTTTTAGCTTTTAAAGCCTGAAGTTTTCCCTACAATGAGTTCGATGAGATTTATTTTTAGAAGGCAATAAGGGTTTCCTGAGGCTAGAGCTAGATCTAATAAGGAAAAGACTAATTGGCATAGAGCAAGAACCAAAGGATAATGTTTCAGTTATTATTATGAAAATGTCCTAGGAGGAGGAAATAGTTGGGATTAACATAAAGGTTTCACTTGCATTTTGACTTCTTGCAGCCAAACACAATAAGAAATGTTTGTTAAGAAATGAAAAATTGAAATACTATTTTTTAGTTTGTCATATAAAACACTTTAATCCATTATTTTAAGTAGCTATAAATATTTTTTTCCTTATAACCTGCAGAAAGTTCAGAAAACACCTAACCCCTCTTTCTTTATCTGTCAGATACTTTAGGTTTAACAAAATACTTGGTAATACAAAGGGCAGCAACTAAAACTAAAGACCTTCATTGACCCACTCAGCAGTTAAGGATGCCCTGCCACATGCTGCTTAGTTTGTTGTAAACTCATGCGCAACTAGGCAGGATAGTACTGTGGAGTTTTTTTAAATAAAATAATATTTTTTAAAAAGCTTTCTGCGTGCTGAGTTCACTGTATGCACTAGCTAACTCAAGTTTGCAAATAGGTGCTTTTTGTAGAGCGTATTTTCCTGTTTGCAGAATAGAGTCAAATGTTGCAAGCCAGGACATGGCATGTGATTCACCTGATAGCGTAATGTATTTATGCAAAACAGTACTAAATAAAGAGAGGTAGGCAGTTAATAGAGATTTTTTTGGGCTGTAATTAATTCTTATTTCCTGAATTGTTGTTCAATAGGAAGGGAATTTCATGCAAACTTGATCCTTTATTGTGCCCTCTTCCTTTTCTGGCTGAGTGGGGACGCAGTACAATGAATACAGACCCCAGCTGATCAATCATATTAATGTATTTTGGGCATCTGTAACAAAGGCTTTCCCAACCGCTGCCTCGAATCATGCCTTTGTAGACCAGTGCTGCAAGCATCAAACCTGATTATCTGCAGCCTAATTCAAGTTTTTAGTGTTCTTTAGATGGGAAAGTGATTAAAACATCAAAATCTGTACCTCATTGCCAGCTAATGTAGATATTTTGTAAATAAGCAGTACCTGAAGCTGGACTTTTGGCAGAAAGGGCCCTGGAAGGCTATTGATTCTATCTGGAGGAGAACCTGCAGGTTCATTAATCACTTACGAAAAGAAATTTTCTTTTTTTCGAGCTAGAAGGTATATTTATAATTAAGACAAATGAAGAAAGGGTGGTTCTACAGCTTGCTTTATGATAGAAAGTCTGAGCTTTATCTCAAGAGTATGTTCACCATCCCTTGGGAGCTGAAGCAGGCACTGCGTCATAAGGCCATGGCCTTTGATCATTTGTCAAAATTAAACCTTGCTGAACATCCTCACTGGGTGAAATTCAGCCCTTGGATATACAGGTAGTTCTTTTTAAATACATGCATCTTAGAGGTAAGCATAGCTATAGGAGTCCTAGCCAAAAATTTTCATCAGGGTATAAAAGCGAATTTTCACTATCATAGTTACCTTGAGGGACTGGTATTGTATCAGTGAATAAAGTCCTGCAGATCTCTGATAAAAACTGTTTTTATGGAAACTATTTAATTTGGTTTGACTGTCTCGGGTTATTTTATTATTATTCTATCTTTGTCAGCAGTCACCCAGAACAAAGTTTTCAGACTTTCCAGGAAATTAACTGAAGATCAGTTACTGTGTTGTCTTCCAAATTTATGGCTCTGCAACTAACTAGGCACCCAGATGTACAGTGATGAATAATCACTCATGTCCTCTAGCCCATCAAATAGAAATTTGCTTCTTTGGGAGCAGGCAAAATGAAATCGGTGCATTACAAACAAATTTATTAAAAGATGTGTTCAATCTTTCATGAAACATGAGGAACCATCAGTGCTTAGTAGGGAATGAGTTGGTTTTTTTTCACTATGAATGTATCTGAGAGACTCAGTAAGAAAATCAGCATGGAGTAAGTTTACCTTCTGAATGTCAAAAGCGGGGGCCAAACCTGGAGCTGATTAATGGCTGCATAATCTATCAGTTCAGAATGAAGGACCTGTGGGTTGTAGCTAAATTATTTGTAAGGTAATTTGGCTTGGCCTTAAGGAGGGCTAAGCTCCCACAGACCATGGAAGAGTCTATCAATCTCTCTGGCTTTAGAAGCAGTTGAACGTTTTTCATATTGTACCATTGCATTTGTTGTTCCTGAAATCTCAAGGCAGGCAAGATTTTTATTTTCTTTTTAAGTTTTAATAACTAAGATTGTAACAGCAATGACTCAGTCTGGGATCTGCTTTCTCTTTGTTGCACTCAGGGGTATTGTGTACCCTTAAGGTTTTCTCAAAAGAAGGCAGCGAAGTGTTAAGGTGCTGAGGGGAGGTGAGCAGGATGACAGTGTCAGTATTGCTGGATGGAGTCCTTCCTGGCCTCTTAAGGTTAAGGTCATGATCCGGGACGTTATTCATAGGTGACTCTAGTTATTCTGGTTGCTTTGGGCCCACTATGCTCTGACAAACCCAGTTTAAGCAGCAAAATCGGTGCCAGAGTACAGCGGTGAAATCCCCAAAGGAAGATGTAGAAAATCTTTTCATCCTCTCTAGTCTGCAATAGGAACAATCCATTTTTTCTCTTCGCATACACTTTTGTCTGTCCAGTCCCTTTTTCCTCTTGCAGCCTTTCTTGCTGCAGATATGGATAGCTGCTACAATGGGGCGAGAAAAAACTTCTGGTCACCTTAGATAGAAGGTACCTGAGGAAGGTTACTCATCTGAAAGGTTTTGCTTGTACAGAACTAAACCGAAGCAGGGGTGTTTCAGTAACTGGTGGCTACTGAATAGCAAAAGTACTTCCTGCGTGTTTCTAGCCTTCATCAATACAGCACTGTACTGGTCTTTCATCTCCCCGAAGTCTTCAAAACTTAATCAGTTGTTCCTGACCCCCCTGTCAGCAGTTGCCAAGTAGCTCATCTATCAGTTGCCTGTTTTGTACAGGTGTGTACAGGAGATGTAACAAAAGCAAAATGCCTCCACCCATCACCACAGTGCCAGACACCTGGATTTCTCTAAGGTTTTCCATCCCTGCAAAAAGTCTTACTGTATAGGCGTTGATTCCAATTCTTTAATTTCCTGACTACAATGCAGGTTTGGGCCAGATTTCTTTGTGTGAAAAAATGTGATTACTAGATCTGAATGATGCTCTTTAAATTCCCCTTTGTGGATTATGTTTTCTATTGCTAAAAATGGCATAAGAGCATGGCTGTTTGCATACCTGGATCATCCTACAATTATTTGCTTTAAGTCTGAAGATCTGGTATAGTGTCTATTTAAAATGATGCAAAAAGCTTCCAGGGGTTTCAGTGCTCTCAGCTGAAATTGCTTTTTTTCAACAGCCTTTCCTACTTTTCTTCAGAAAAACGCTGTCATTTTTTAATATGGGAAATCATCTGTGTTCTTTCGCTGTAGCATTCCCTGCGTATACCCTCTTGATTTGTTTGCAGTGTTTTCTTACCAATATTTAGCTTGCTTACATTTCCAATAAATACCTCCAGGACCTTCTAGTTTTCAGTCTTATGCCTTTCTTACCCAGCAAATCCAGCTGCTTTTTTTTTTTTTCCTAGTCAGTTATTCTGGTTGATAGTATTTCCCAGGTTCTCTTACCCGTTCCTCCCCTTCCTCCTCCCTCCATGCGGAACAATGCAGGAGCTCAAAGCACAGGTGTGATCCATGCTGTGCCTTTGCTGCTTGTACCTGTCTACCGTCATCATTTCTTCCTCCCATCCCCTTACAGAGAAGGAGCCAGGGAAAGAGGCAGTATGGTATGGCCACACTTCCAGAAATCGGAAGGCAAAGGTACTGGGTGATGAATGGCAGTTTGACACAACAGTATCCAAGCTCTCCGCATCTGTTTTGTTGCTTTGTGCTATGCAGAACTGCTATACTGTCTCTATTTTGAAGATTGACAAAGGGGTTCACACAGCAAAACCAGTCAGTTCTAGCTTTTACGTCAACAAAGCAAGGCTTCAGAATGTTAATCAAAACTTCACAGACCTCAGGACAGTGCAGGCTAAATAAAGCAGCAAATGCAAGCTCCTGGGCTTCCCTCAAGGGCACCAGAGAAATTTGGGACTTCTGTCCCAGAAATAAGAAGTTGAGTAACAGAGTCAAATTCAAGATTTGTAGTCACTCATTCCCTGTAATAGGTTGTGGTTTTAAAACAGTTTGGGGGATTGTTTATTATGTTGTTCTGAATTTTCTTTTAATGGTAGTTTTATTACTTACCCTGGGAAGATATTTCAGTTAGTTAGACACCTCAATATTTCTGATACCTTTTTTTCAGAAGGAAACTAATTAAGTGTTTTACTCAGAGGTATCTTTTGCAACCTATTTTTAATGGGAAAAGCAAAGGTAAGTTCAATATAGTGCAGATCAGAAGAATAATAAACAGTGTCTTCTTTAATCCTTTTTCAGGCCAGACCTGCCAGCCAACATTCCATAGAGCAATCTGGTGGGAAAAAAAAATGCAGAAAGTATTGACATCAGTCTTTGCCTGCACTTAGCTAGACATTCACAGAGTGTAATGGCAGAAAGCTTTCCAAAGCCACTTGACTCCAAAAATTTGAGTTCTTGTCATGTCTCGCTCTGACAGGGAAAATTATTTGGCGGTCAAAATGTCTCATAAACATGCACATTTGATTCAGTTTAATCAGAGGCAGTCCCTCACTCTGAATCTGGAAGGCTCTTCCACAAGTGAAGGAAGAATGAAACAGTGGATAATTCACTTACTCCTGCATCACCATCCCATTGGCTCTGGATTGGTGAGGAAAATCCCAGTTTCTCTGGGAGAGGGAAACTCTCCCAGGCTTTGGGAGCAGGTCCTTGTTTTGGCTCAGTGCAGCCATCCAGGCAGACACCAGGCTTAGCTAAGACTTTGGGCTTGTGTTTCTGCCTGGGGCTGCACTAGGGTAGTTGGTTTCATGCCCATGGGATGCCTTTACCATGGTGGTCAGTATGAGAACTTGCTGGGATTGGGGGAAAATGCAAGCAGTATTTTTGACTGTATGACACTGGTCAGGGATGGGGCTGGCCCAGTGCCAGCAGACTATAAACTGGATCTTGTTCTGCAAGCACTTAAAGGCCAGAGTAGATCGACTTGCGCTAAATGGCCCTATTAAACTCAAGCCTGTATACATTGCAAATCTATGCAAAGAGAAATCAGAGCCCAGATTAGATTAGTTGCTAAAGACCATGAACGTACAGCTGTTTGCCAAACTGAATTTCTTTTTTGCGTAGACTTTTACTGATAGTAATTTGAAGGCAGTCATTAGAGCCATCAGCCTTTGAATGAGAAAATTTCATGGGACATTTCAGTATAAATCAGTGCCTCTGCTATAAGAAATTATTCCTGATTTGCTTTGGGCTATGGAAAGCAATTACATGAATTTTGCACAATAACCTGTTTCTCCCAAACAGGGGTAGCACTTCTGGCCATAAACAGGCATAGTTCTACTTCAAATTAACTGTGGGAATGTGTAAACATAAGGTAAACTGCCTTTTCAACTTGAATTTAATAACCAGAAAATAGTTGGAAGAAAGACTCATCATTTGCAGTTAGAATATGAGACTCTGGCCATCCTTATTCCCTTATTCCAGCAAGGCAGCTGGATTTGTGCAAACAGACATATCATTTCCCATAAATACTGCAGGCTTTCTTCCTTAACAGCTCCTAGACTCTAAGATTTAGGAAAGGGTGTGATACTAATTTTCAGAGCAAATCTTGACATAACTCACCATGCTCTAGTTTTCTTCTTATACTTCAGCTGTGTTTTTCTGCTATTCTGGACAGTCCAGAGTTGCCATCTAAACCCTGAACCCTGCTGAATTCACACCCTGGTCATATACCGATGTTAAAGGGCTGCAACAGGTAATTCTACCTGACTGTTTAACTGCCTCATGTCAACATACGTCTAATTGTGGCTATCAACGTATGTGTTTTACCTCTTACAAGCTACAGTAAAAATGCTTTAATCTTACTATTAGGGTAAAAATAAGTCATTAGTAATGCCTAAAGCAATTGTTATCACATTGAGCAAGCTGCCTCTGGGGTGGTGTAAGCTGCTGCAACTGCTGCTGCTTTCGCTGGGCTCTGGATATTTACTGAGGAGCACAGCATTGCTGAAACCAGATCTGGCCAAGTCTTCAACCAAGGTGGGGCCAGAACAGATGCAGCTACAGTATGCATATTTGCATGTTGCCTGTGTGAAGGAAAAGCCATATAACTGCCGCATGAAGACCTCTGTTAATCTCTCTGTGTGTAAGGACTTGTCTGGGAGGTGGAGGAATGGACTGTGAAAGCTTTGGTTGCATCTTCTGGGACACTTAAAAAGCTTAATGCTACTGCAAAACTTTTCTTTCCAAGAAGCAGTGGGAAGGAAAAAAAAAAAAAAGAAAAAAAGAAAAAAAAAAAAGGTGTGTCTCCACTCTCCCAAACTCAGCTGAATAGAAAAGGAGTTCATTGTATCAGCTTTTCTCCCAGTTGCTTAGCGTAGTTCAGTGAGCACAAACCAACATGGGAAAAGTTCCCCCCTACCAGTTCGGGATGTGACAGTCAGAAGTGAGGAGCATTAGTAGGCCAGAAGGAAGAGCCATCAACAATCAAAATCATTTACAAAATAGTCACAGTCACAGTATTTTGCTGTCTCCCTCACTACCTTAATAAAGAGAGTACATCATAGAACCAAGAGCTCTTAAACCCTCTGTTTTCAGTCCTGAGGATGCTCAGGCAGGTTCCTGCCCTTTTCTCCTGGTGCTGTCTGCTTAGCTACCATTTTCCCATGGCTGGTGGTCCTTACAGCAGTGCCATACAGAAACTTCAGAAAGGTGTGTGTCTGTCCCCCAGGTAGTTGCTATTTTCCCCCTTTTGGGTGCTGGAAAGAAGAGATGTTTTAAATAAGACCAGTATTTGGAAGAACTTGTCATTTCAACTGTAAATAAGCTTGCTGTGATTATATAGCGGCTGCTGCTGGAAAACAATAAGCGATTTTTTTAACAGGCCTATGTCCAAGTCTAGCAGGCCTAGAGACCAAGCTTTCCTGCGAAGAACCACCACTGGAATAGCAGCCTGATTTTTTTCTTCCTTTTTTTTTCTTTGTTTTTCTTCTTTTTTTTTTCTTTTTTTTCTTTTTTTTTTTTTTTTCCTAGCAGCAATTCTACATTTCCAACTTAAAACCAAAACCTGTTCCTTTGCTCTGCATCCATGCAAGTCTGCAGAGACAGTGTTCAGGAAGATGGGTAGGAGCTGGGAGTGCTTTCATCTTAATGAGCCTCTCTTCCTCTGTGTGTGTGTGTGTGAACATCCTGGGGGGAGCCGTCTTGGGGAGAGGCAGGGGAAGAGCTTCAGAGCCTGTGGCAGTGTGCAGTGCCAATAAAGAGATGAAACAATAGCTACAACTAGGATAGCCTTTACACAATTACTTGGTGAGGATGTTACAGAGTCAAGTGCTTTGCCCATTTGCTGCACAGAGCAAATCTCCTTTACTGCTGAATGGTTAACTCTTTCTCTTCCTTTACTGTGTAATTTAATGCACAGCTTTTAAGGGCATTCAAATTTGTGGATGCTAAGGAAATGGCACTCGTGTTTCTTGTTACCCACAAGGATTTACATTTCCCTGCTTCCAGGGCCACCATGAGACCTCTAAAACACTGCAGTGGAGTCCAGACCCTAAGCCCCTATGAAGATTTAGGGATGCACAAATTGTGCACTGGCAGAGATGGGAAACCTGTAATGTCCTTGCTTGAGACCCAGAGGTGGAACTAAGGAACCATTCCCAAACTTTATGTATTATTGATGCCTCATTTCCTCATTAATGACACAAAGATTAATGTGAAGGGACTTCCACAGTGCTAATGGAATTACCCACCTAAATCTCCTCTGCAACGAAGGCAGGGAGCACTCTGGTTCTCTGCTCTCATGCTAGTGCTGGGTGAGTAATTAAATTAGTTGTTACCTAGCAAAAGTAAAAATCCTTCCCTTTTGGTTTGAGTATTTTATATTATTTGTCCACAGTGTTGAGGGCTTTTCAGTGCCTTTACTTATGCTTGAGTTATAATTTGAAGTACAAATTGAAAATATTTTTGATCATTTTTCCTATTCTGATGTCAGTGATGGTCAGGGGTTTCAGTCAATCAGCTCCACATTTTTTCATTAATAAAATGTTGTCTTGCTGCATTTCATTTACCTCTATTTAATGCACAAAATCTGTCTAAAACAGCATCTTTGAATAAGATATATTTCCCATTAGCACTAATAGCAATTACATGTTTGCACTGGTGAAGTCCTTAATCTACTGTTCCTCTGTTCGATCTGCATAACTAGTTGAAGGCAAGGAGGATGTTTACCAAGTGGTAAACAATCTCATCACCAAGTGCCCAGCAATCTCATCTTTTAGGGTCAGGCAGACATGGTGTTTCTTGAGTCTGTAATAAAGACAGTGCATGAGAAGACCCTCCAAAGGGGAAACAAGTATCCAAATGCACTAAGCTCATGTAGTCACAGAGTCTATCAGAGGGATGCAGGCCATTCTGGGGACATCCTTTCTGCAGACTGAACAAGGTGTTGTAGGCAGGGGTGGGTCATCATGGCTGCACACTCCTTCCCTTCCCTGCCTTGTGGTAACTCAAGCAGAGTCATATTGAGTCAAATGAGCATGGTAGGAGCTGTGCAACTTCTCATGCCTGTGCCTGCTTCTGGCAGGACTTTCACATTGCTTCAAATCTGGTTTTGATTTTGCTCAAAATCCTTATCCGCAACCTCACTGTGCCAGTTAAATTCCTAAAAAATCCCCCCTGCATTTGGTATCTGTGTCAGTGCACAAATACTGCACTGGTTGAGCTCAGAGAGGCTAAAAGGAGCAGCACAATGGCTTGTGCTGAGCAGGACTGACTTGTGGTGTAGTGAAAATGACTGTGAAAGAGTAAAAATAAATCTGGAAGGAGCCATTCTTAAACCAAAATGGTTTAGGATACAGCTGGGGCTGGTTCACCTATTGTGTGAAACCCCTTTTACTAATCTTGTTCAAGTATGTGCACAGAGAGCTGGGAGTGATGTATTATTTGTTATGAGCATGATCTTGTGAAGCTGTGAGTGTTGCCAGCAAAGGTGACCAGGTCAGCCCTTCTGTGCAATAGGAGGAGAGAAGATTGTATCTCTTGGAAAGAGAAATAGAGGTTCAGGACACCAGAAGTGTGAGACTCTGGAGATTAATGATAGAAAACTATTGTGTGTTTGGGGAGAGAAAACTAGGCAGGAGACAGGAGCCTAAATGGGGCTGTAGCTCCCTTGGCAAATGACTCAGGTTATAAATATTGTTGCACTTAGAGCAGGGCTGGCTGTGCTGATTGCTCTTTGCTGTCCTTCAGTATAAATGTGTTATTCATGCTACTGTTCTACTTTGCTGACAAAACCACCCAGAGCATCGTCAGAGGTGTGGGAAGAGGCTGTGTGTGGGCTTGGTGGCATGACTTCTGAATGTGCCAGTGAATGGGGCGGCTGTGCCCTGCTTGCCACTGAAGCCTGCAGCACCATGGGGCAGGAGTGGGGAGCTGGGTTGTGAGTGTTTCATTGCTCAGCTGGGGCCAGGGATGCTGGTTTTAAGATCATCTTCTCAAAGGAGCCAAATCTTCACACAAGATCCCTGGCTCAGCTTGACCTTTGTGATCAAGATGGCACAAGGGCTTGAAAAGGGCCCCCACCACTCCTCCCCAGCCCCATAGTTGACAGGCAAGGGAAAACGAGGCACAAAGAGGAAACTGGGGTGCTGAGGGCCCTACTGAGTGGAAGAGCTGGGAACAAAGCAACAAAATGCTTCACATTGTCAGGGTTAAAGCACAGCAGGTTTTCAGCCTTCAAAATCCCACAGCAATTGCTTCACAGGAGCAAAATAGTTATTGCTACAGGGAGCTGGTACTTGTGGTAAGCTCCACCATTCCCTCCCTTTTTGTCACAGCCCTTTCCTTGGGAGGACTGAGGTACTAGTAGCAGTCACCAGCTCCTGCAGTTTATGATAAACTGGTCAGTGTTTTCTAGGCTGTTATTTATGGGGTCACTGGGAATTACTGCGTTGCTGAATGCAGTCAATCCACTTAACAGCACAGCACTGCTTCTGAAGGATCCTGGCCGGCTGCTCCTCTCTGCTGTGGTGTACAGAAATGAAAAGTACAATTCAGCCTCTGGTTCAAATGAAAATTTTATCTAATCTGGAATAGCTCTACCCCAGGAGGTGTCTCAAAATATGATTGCAGGGCTGCCGTATCAGGGAGTATGTTTTTTTTTGTTTGTAATGAAAAGAACTTTTATTTCTATCATAAAAAAGTTTAGTGCAGAAAGTTAACTAAGGTAATGTTTTTAAAAGCTGAAAATAACAGGAACTCAAAAGGCAACAGTGATACTTCCCCCCCCCCCCTTCTCTTTTATAGCCCTTGGGAATTCATTTCCTGGTGTCATTGTGGTAACTTCAGACCTAAGTAATTCATTTGTATTGATGTCATTCCCATGTATGCTTCGATAAGTATTGCATGCAGTTCAAACTAAATGGGAAGTTAAACTAAAAATGGTACTGAGCCAACCAGACTGCAAACATATAGGCAGAAATACAGCCCTCTGCAAGAACTCCACTGTGCTATCAGATCTTCTCTGTCTGACTGCAATGTCTTTTTTGGCTCATTTATACAGAGGCCACTTTGATTTTTGTTTCTATACATGATATGAGACCAGTGCTAATGTCCCCGTGGTGTTGGTTTAAGTTGTTCCTCGTTCTCTAGATGATATATTGGGCTGATATATTTGCCCTGTAGGAAAGACACATGGAGCTAGGGCATGCAGCCCAGACTCCAGCCCTGAAATCCAAGGGCACTTGCTCTGAGCTTAAACATGTGGGGTAATGATTACCAGAGAGCGAACATGGCTGGTCAGCCATGTCTGATGTGCTGGTGTCACTGTTGTGGCTTATGTCTACACTGAGCATGTAACCTTAATGTCGTTCAAAATTCAGACTTTTCATGTTAAACTCTAGGGTTTGGCTTAATAAATCAATAGTCCCTCAACTAGTCCCATTGTTTAGCCCATCAGGACTTTAAAACAGGCAATTCCTGTAAAGGAAACAGTGTTTTCTGGACACGTCTCTTTGCAAGATGATACAGGAGTTACTGTGTTCTTATGGCTGAGTTACGGTTATTTTCAGAGTTAGAATTTGTGCAGGGAGAACAAGAGTCTAAAGCATGGTTGGAGTGGGGCTGTGAGGAGGTTCCCATGGAAAGTGTGGGCTGAGGAACTTTCAGATTGGTGTGTTGCATTTGTCTTGGCCAGGATTGGGGAAGAAAAACCCAAACAAATGTCTCTGACTCTCTCTTAATCACAGTTGTTTTGAGGGGCAGATGCATGCCTCTCCTGACAAACAATTTCCAGCTCCAAGGAAACCATTAACAATTTTACTTGGAAATGTGATCTGTTCATTATTATCTTATTTTGAAGGAAATGGGCCATTCATGATTTTGAAATCACAAGCTGTAATGATTTCTCTCTCCATGAGAATTCATTAGGCTTTATTTCATCAGCTACTTAATGCACACAATGATCTTTCCAAACAGCAATTGCAATTACACAACAAGAAAAACAGGCTCCGTGGACATGAGGAAAAACACCCTGGATAGCAGTCTAGACAGTTCAGTTCTGAGAAATCAAAAATTGGATACCAATAGTTTAGGTAAAAAGAAACTGAAAGAAAGATAAATCACTCCGCAGACCCAGGGTAAAGGAAAAGCCAATCTGAATATCAAATCGACCCTGCTCCAGGGGGCAATAATTTGGCATGATGTATTTGCCATCTCTGAATGTGTTGCTTGTAGACAAACTAAGTGGTGTGCCTGGAAAAAAAAACAGGAAGTGAACATAAAGACAGGAGAAAATTAGGGTCTTGATCCATATGTAAACATGAGATCATTTTGGAGCCAACACACTAAGGAAAAACAGCACTGTGAGCTGCAAGGTTTGTCTTGGTTGGAGTGTTCCTTTATGCAGAAATTATACAGCTATTGACATCAATTTTAGCACAGCAGCTCAGGAACACCATTAACAAACACAGGGCAAGTAGGAATGAGTGTATGAGGAATGAAGAAGTACCCGGTAGAGGGACTGGGGAGTGGGTGGTGAGAGTCCTCTCCTGGTCTCAGTGAAGTTACTGGAAACTTGGTCGTGCATGTCTAAAAAATAAATGTTTTTTGCTTTTCTTCTCTTCTTTTTTTTTTTTTTTTTTTTTTTTCCAATAGTGATCTTGTTAAAGGGCTTCTGTAGCCAAGCAGCCTTCCTCAAACACTTGGAGTGGTTGGATTCATCACAAAAACCCACTGCCCTGAGAGCCAGAACAGGAGTGGTTTCATTCACAAAGTCTTGCTGCCTGCTCTCATTAGTGAAGTAAGTGTTCTCTTTTCTCATAATTGCCCTGTGCAGACATCCCTGTGCAACTTCAGTTCATGGTCCCTTCAAGCTAAGTGCAGCTTCATAAAATCCCAGCCCGTTTTGTAAGACATGCAGGGTAAGAAGGCACAGAGCATAAATGCAAAGGCTAAATGAGAAGGCAGGGTGGCAGGAACAGGATCAGGAGATTGTACCTGTTAGTTACTATTGGGTCTCAGGGGAGTTTTGCCACCAAGTTCTATTAAAATCAGAGTTTCAGCCTTTAAAAATACAACTCAGTGGCTTGTTTCGTTAAATAAGCTAGCAAAGATTGTTTATTAGTCTCTGACAGGGCTACATTTGGGTGAAAACTGTGCTGAATTATTTATTTTGTCATTAATGTCACACAAACCACCGTAAGGGGAATTATATGGGCTGCAAAAGCGAGCAGTGCTAAGTCAGCTTCAAACAAATGGAATTGTTATTCTTCAATACCAGTCACGGGTTGCAGCTGCATAATGGATCCAGGAGAGGATGAGAAGTGAATGGTAAATCAATGGAAAGGTTCACACCTGACTGACAGCCTTTAAATAATATAAAGGGTCCCTCAGCACACAGCCAGGTTATGTAATAAATTCACATTTAAGACCAGTGGAAAGATATTCAGGGAAACAGTTCAGAAGTTTTGTTCTAGTACCTGCAACACTCAACTAGATTGAGAGGAGCATATGAAAATGGGGTGGAAAGCTCAAACCATGCCTGAAGAACGAGGAAACAAATAAATCTTTATTTGACCAGAGTTAAGTTTTGCCAACATTGGCCGGGGTCTCATGCTGTGCAGCGTGCAGAGAACTTAAGGGAATGGTGCTCTGTTACAGAGACTAGAAGCAAGGTCAGTTTGGGAGTAGGGGCTCAGCTCTGTTGTGGCACACGAGGACATCTCTGCAAGCCACACTGTAAGAGTTTCTAGGGCTCAGCTGCTCTGCCTTTCAGCAGCTGTGTACATACCATTCAGGGGTAACCTGGATCTTTACAGCTGTGCTGCTTCTCCTGTAAAACAGCTCCTTTTCACTTGATTAAACACCTTGTGAAGGTAAACAGAAGGGAGTCAAGCAGTTAGATGAACAAATTTGGAAGCCATTGGTTGCAGGTTACAGCCACGTTCTCCCTCTGGTTCTGCAAGTCTGTGCATTATTCTATATTGTCTTTGGACATGTGTGCTTGCTGTCTTGTGTGTACCCTCTCCCTTTCTGACTTACAAAAGGTCTGAACTTTGCATTTCTGATCCCAGGAATGGGTCATAAATTGGCCTTTGATTTGATTTGTAGCTGTTTAGTGTGCTCAGAGAGTTGCAAGGAAAAAAGTATGAATGTCTGTGAGCAGACAGATGCATGTACCTTCTTTCTGATTCCTGTGAGCATGCTTTTTAATTACATTTGCTAGATGATGACCAATTATGTAGGGAAATTCTTGATATGTTTTTAACATTGGTGATAATTTCACCACTTGATTATAAAAAATTAGGCCTTTTTCATTTATAGGGAAGCTGCCCACAGAAAATGACCCATAAAGATGTTCTATTTTTGTGGCTTCACATTAAATCTGAAAATATAGATAAACCCTGCATATATGCATATATATGTGTGTGTGTGTGTGTGTATATATATATATACAAAAAAGCATGTGGCTGATACTGCCTTCACTACTCTGCTTTTATATTGTTGTTGGGCACTGTTGAATGTACACAGCCTCCCCAATACCACTCTTGATGAACACCCGCTGCTTACCCAGAAGCAGTGAGGTTGAGGCACACTGTCTGCAACCCCTGCCCTCCCTTTGGAAGTGACTATGCATCACACATCAGGCTGGGAGAAACTGGGACTTGACAGGGATGGGATTCATTTCTGATTCAGTGGCAGACTTTTTGTGGGACATTCGGTATACAGTGATCTATGCAGCTATGTAGGCTATTCAGTTTTTTGTTTTCTCATCTATGAAATAAAGAGAAGTAGCCTGGAGATTATGTAGCTGTGATAAATACATTAGCAACTGTATTGTGCTGAGGCACAACTGTGATAAGGTAACAAGACTGTGAAACTTCAGTTTATTCAATTATTTCCTACTTGAACCATTAAAGTTTATGGTAACAGTATCAGAAAAACATGGGGTTTTTTTTAAGAAGCTGAGGCATTATTTGTTCTGCAGTGAGAAGCAGCCAATAGGAAGACAAAATTAATTTATCATGCAGCAGAAGTGAGGATTTGCCTGTCAGTTCATGAAGGTTAAAAGAATTTGGTTTTTGCATGTTAGTTTGTCTGCAACAGACTAGGGGGAGTTAAATGGAAGATGTCATGGAATAAACTGTTAGTAATTACATGCTGTAATGATTGGATGTAACCTTTAAACAGGCGCATCAATTGGAAGTGACTTCTGACTGCCAGCCAAGGGGTAATGAAATTATTTGCACTATTTTCTCAGCAATAAAAAAAAGTTTTCATTTGAAAGTATGATGGACAAAATTCTGCTTTTTCTTAATGAATTGTACTAAACAAACCCCTAATCTGATAACACCATTTGCTTTAGTATCTTTAGACATAATTTTGACTTTCTGATAGAGCTATGAAAAATCTCTCCTCCCTTCCCAGATTTCTTTCTCTTTAATCTATCACCCACCAGTCTCCTCACTTTATCTTGTTCTCCTAACTGAGTACTCTGAAGTTCACACTTGGATTTGGTGGCTCTAGGCCATGGGATAGAAGGTAAGCACAGCACCAGCAATGGAGAACTGAGTTGACCTTTTCAGCAGCCCAGTGTTTGATGAGAAGACTCAGCAGACAGGAGAAGTAGAAGTGCTGCTTTGTGGCTACCTGGCTGGAAATGCAGAGCAGCGCATATTAAAACTTCTCCCCACTAACAGCTGCCTTTCACTGGATTTACTTGACTGGATTTACTTCACTTGATTATTGTCCTACTAATTTCTGTCTGACTGTGTGCATGTGTGTCATACATCATGTGTGACACATCACTAATAATTATTTTGGTGTGTTCTTTTTTCCATAAAAAATCATGGACAGAGATACTGAGAAGAATGGGGCCAAGATACAGCCCACAGGGACCTGTCAGAAATACCCTAGGGGATGAGGATTTCACAACTTGCCATTCTTTAGCTGTCATTTAGTCTCATCTTTTTGAGAAATACAGTACATGCTGATTTAATTCTGCCCTGTGAACCCACAGGCAGAGTAGTTCCATAATGCACAATTAATCAGTTCAGATAGGGTGTAATGAAGATAAAAAACCCCAAGTACTGAGCGGAAAGCTGTCTCTACTCAATAGTCACATTTATGTCACACTGTTATGAGCCACTAAATTGAGTAAAAATGTTTTAAAGGTCATCTGAGTAGTTGGCTGGAAAGTTTGGTGTCCTGAAAATGCTGGAGTGGCTTTTTTGCATTCAGGTAAAAAGACTGTTTAGCCAAACAACTTAAAACCCAGACTGAAATGGCTTTTATATCCTGGGGCCTTCAGACACAACTTCCTGAACTGGAACAAATTTGGGTGTGAAGGTGTAAGGCATGTGTGTTGGTCTAATAACTTCCAGGAAAGTTGTCCAAACATGCTGTTGTGGAGTGGAGTGTAGTGAAGAGGATTATTATGGTCCGGAATAAGGCAGTCAGAATAATATCACTGAAGTCACTCAAATTGCTTTGTACTTACACCAATGTGAGTGAAAGCACAGTTTAAAGAAACAAAACAAACAAAAAAAACAAAATTGGAATATGCTGAACTCGCAGATCTCCATTAACTGTAGGAAGGGGGTTAGGGGGTCAGCTGCATTATCCTGGGTGAAGCTACTACAGATTTTGACCTTACTCCAGTATTGTTAATTCCCTGAGTAATAATTCTGTATTTATACAGCACTTTTCTCTCCTAACCGATAGAAAAGATTGTTTGCCATAGCAACCCCAGTGGAGACTCTGTTTCACTGGTACCAAACAACTTCCAGCAGATACGCACAGGTACATAACATTGACTTCGGAAATTGTTGGTGTTTTAGAGAAAGAATGATCTGCTGTATAATGAGATGTCAAACAGAAAATAAGGTATATTATGAGCTTATTAACTAAGATTCCTTTGTAATCGTATTCAGTAATGCTTTCGTTTCCCCTGTTGCTTTTGCTTTGTCTATGTATGCACTTCAAAAATATTTTAAAAAATTAAAGATTTTCTTGAAAAAGGGAAGAATACAGATGCAGGTGGGTAGATGTTGAAGGATATTTTTAGCCTACTGTTTGACAAAGGTGGTATTAGCACTGCCAAAAACAACTGAAGGTGAGAGTGGACCTGTTTACCTCAAAGGAAGCTGCTCTAGGGTTGCTGTGATCCAGACCACAAGGCTGCTGGATGCTTGCCGGCGCTGTCTGCAGGATCTGGAATCAATGATTTAGTTTCCTTCTCAAGCTGAGTGTGTTCAGAGGAAGGCAAGGAATCCTTTATGTTTTGGCTGACCTGTTTCCTGCCTTTCACAAAAATGTTGCATTGCAGAAGCCATGAAGGTTGCATCTTCCCAGTGTGTCAGTGCACAGGAACGAGATGTAGAATGCATTGTCCTGGCTCAAGGTTAGCCTGGCTGTTCAATGATATGTTGGAGTGATTTGCTCATTCTGAGAAAACGGTCCTTTCTCTCACAGGTGTCTGACTCTACTGGCTGGAGCTGCTACGCATGTTTCGGCAGCGGGCAGCTCTGCCACTTCTGTGTAATTTCAGTGAGGGAAGTGGAGAACATTGAATATTTTCCCAGCCTTACAACATAATAGCCAGCTGTAAATGATAAAGGGAGGAGGACTGTTCTAGGAATGAAGAAGGTACAGGAAAGCAGGGAATTTTGGATCACTTCACGCAGCCACAACATTTTATTACATCCTCAGGTCTGATGATGCTCCTCTTGAGATCTTTTGAGGTTCCCTGTCATTTATGCAGGTACCCCTCAGTGTGCTTACCTATTTTCTTGGCAAGCAGTTGAGTTGTTCCTAGGCTGTGTGCAGCTGCAGCACCTGGGGCAGGTTAGTACCTGTGTAGATGGATTTGCATCAGTCTTCTGGGGCAAAGCATGCCAGATCCAAAAGCTCTTGGGCTTGGTAACAACTACCATGACACTCAGAGCTCTGGATCAAACCCTAGAAATACTGATAGCCAGCTGAAACTGGAAGCAAACGCAGTTCATAAAAATGACTGCTAAAGCAGACCTAATGCATTTTGCATAAAATTTGACCAATTGTCAAAATTTTGACTGGATAAAGTTTTTCATAATATTATTAGAATCTTCTTATTCCTTTGGGGAAAAGGAATTTTGCCTAAAGGCAAAAAGGAGATGATTTTGTGAATAAACTTTCAGATGAGAAAATAGGAGACAGGACAGCATGACCTTTTTATAACCAAACATACTAAAAAAATAATTTAAAAAGAACAAAAGAGAAAAGCCTAAGTATCAATGCCTTCATGGAAGGGTTGGCCAGCAAAACTCCAAATTATAATCCAGTAATTGGTGGCTTTCTGCACCACCGGTTCTGTTTCTTGAAGCGGTGAATTCATCTTTGCATCTCTGTTTAGAGAAAACCTCAGGGTCCTGCCTGCCTTTGCTAAAGCATGAGTAACAGCAACAGGGGGTGGCAATGCAATGGCATCTCCTTGGGCAGCATGGGTTACGGACCTTGCGCAAGGTCTTCTGGGATGCTCTGCTACCAAAAAAAAAATAATAATCCCATTATTTCTGCTTCATTTGTTGTCAGCACATAAAGATAAGTTGGCGTAAGGCAGTTCAGAAAGAGTTAGCTTGCCAGTGTGAGCACATTACAGTTACCCTTGATGCACTGAAGCAAAGGTCAGGATAAGATTTAAGAGATTGAGAGGAAAGCAGAACCAGGTAAACCCTGCTTACTGGAGAGCCTTCTTCTCTGTATGGGGGACTGACAGTGATACATTTTACAGCTATTGAGAGTAGTAAAAGTGAAGGCTGGGCTTGGGAGAAGGGATCAGCCCAGCCTGAATCTGGAATTCATGGAGACCAGCGGTCTGGGTTAGGGTTTGCTCTTAGAAGTATTATCTTAGCTTTAGCAGGACCTATGCTGGTAAAGTAGATCTATCTGTATTTGACGTTAAAGTATTGGAGTTGCAGGAATGAGGTTAAGAACAGTTTCAAAGTTAGTGTTTGGTTGAAGGCTGGATAACACTTCTTCAGCATGTGTTTTTCATTTGGTAAAGAGAAAGAGCAACATGAGGGAAAAGTTGAACTATCGAAGCAACAACCACAAACCAGTGTCTTAGAAAGCAAAGAAACAAAACCCGGGTACAGTATTTCATTTGCACAGTGAATCCTCCAAATCAATTTCTGACTGAATTGAACAGTTTTCAATTTATAGTTGAAACTATCTTGAAATCCACTCTTTCTCTCTGCTCCTACTGTCCCAATTGTGTAATGATGGCTGAGTTGCATCTGCATGGTTTTTGGAGCTGAAGGGATTGTATTCTCCACAGTTTATTACTGGTAGGATGCCTACAGACAGTGCTCTTCATTTGTATTACAAAATCAGCTTCCCCAGCTGTGATCTTTTGCTCTGGAGTTGACACTTGTGAAAGAAACACAAGTTGTAGCTTTTGATTTATCCATTGATTTAATAATTATTTTTGTTGCTTAATGGTATTCCCTGAAAGACATGCAAATTGTTTGGTCTTTCCTGCCTGTCTCGATACATTATATTTCAAAGACAAATTTTGAGAAGTGAGAGATCCCCCCACTTCCATGCTTCTGTTGCAGATCTCCAGGAAAACCAAGATAATGAATGGGTGTTGGCTTGTGCTGGAGTTCCCTGCTCCATTTTGTAAAGCCTGCTTTTCTCTAGAGAGACATCTTAAGTGCAATTTTTCCTGCTGTTAACCCTCTCCTACTCCCACCTTTGGCAATACCTATCCTGTGGAAGTGGCAGAACCCTGAAATCTTTTGTTTGGTCTGAGCTGTTGAAAACTATGCTTGTCTGCTGCCCGATACCTCCATCCATGGGGACAGGCTGCCTTGGGGTTGGACTCAGTCAGAGTTAGGCTCCCTGGCTCCTCAGGGGTGGCTTCAACCACTGCTTCCCCAGCACAGAAGAGTCCTGCCAAAGCTGGGATGGGGGCTGGAAGATACCCCCATATTTGCATATGATGTGTTGTTAGTCACACCAGACACCCTGCTGTGGTAGTTCAGTTTTTCTTGTATCTCTGCTTGGGGTTACAAGAAATACAATGAAGGTATCTGCCTGCTGAGGAGATTGTAGCTAATACTAGACTTGGGCTGATAAAAAGCTGCGCTTCCCTGCTCCTGCAGCAGCTTGGAGGCCATGCCACCAGCCAGCATCTCCTGCTGCCTTTCCCCGCACTGGCAAAGCGCACAGCCCCACTGAAAGTCAGGCTGGGGCTACAGCACCCTTTTTTTTGGCTCTATGCTGTGCTAGAAGGTGCTGTGTCACTGCCCAGGGCAGAGCAAGGCTGCTGCCTACATCCATCCTTGCCTTCGATCTCATGGCCCCTCCTCACATTGCCGTGCTGTTTATTTTCCTGATGGCAAGAGTAATATTTTGTGACAAAGGTAGAGCTTCATGACAGTGGAAGCAGAAATTACTCTCCTTTCTGACTAGTCCTTCAAGGAAAATCTTTCAGGTCTGACTCTCTGGGGGCTGAAATCAATGTGGGCATTAAGCAGCGCGACTTAGCTATTTGGATAAAATAGCCTAGTTTTGATTAGGTAGGGAATCGGAGGATAAAGGGATTTCTTTTTCTCAGTACTGGGCAAAGAATAGCAATGTAAAAAGCTGGATCAAATAGCTAAAGCCAGTATCTTCCCCTTGAGGCTTTTTTTTAGTTCCTTTGTAGCACATCAACTTAAAAGAGCCGTAAACTCCAGTTTCTGAAGGTTGCTGAGTGGGAGGGTGAAAAACAAAAGAAAAAGAGAGTTCACAACTGCAGCCTCTTAGGAAATTGTGGTAACAACCTTGGAGCTGTGGCTGATAATACTTCTGTGTGTCCTTGTGCCTGTTGGTCTTACCTAAATTATCTCCTGGCACATCTGATATTTAATGATGCTATATGACATGATCTCTTTAGCATATTCCCCATTGTCCTGGTACTGAGAAAGGCAGGATGGGCAGGAGGAAAAAAATGCTTTTTCACTACAGTGTGCTCCTGATGTGTTAATCTTCTCCAGCCCACTGAGTTGCTCAGATTGTTGTCTACATTTGGGCACTGCAGACTGAGAAGCTGGTGCATAGCTTTCACACACTTGCAGGCCTACCCATCTTGTGTATTCTTGTAACTTAAACTGTACTTCATGTAAATGTAAACTGTATTTGATGTAAAAAGGAGAGAGATATAGAAATGCTCGTTTTAACACCTTGCACGTTAAGCCATTTCTACTCAATTGGCATACGGATATGTGCAGCCGTTTCCTCCTAAAAGGTGATTTTCCCCATGAAATACCTGCAGTTTCCTTCTCAGATCAGGACGCAGCCACTTGCAAGAATCGCAGACAGGACAAGATGCTCTCAGCCCCTTCCTCACAAAGCTCACACCCTGCTTTGCTGCTTTTATTTTTTATTATTTTAGCAGCCAGGCTAGGCCAAGAGGCTCCAGATGGGTGATGGGAGAGGCTGCTTGTGTCACAGGGAAGATGAGACGTCAGGCAAAGTGGTCTCCACTTTGCACCCACAGACCTGCTCCCAGGCACCGGCTCTGACTCCAGCTTCTCTCCCACTTCCCTGATTTGCGATAACTTTTTTAGCCCTTTATGTTGCTTGCCTGTACCTTAATTTGATTTATAGGACACATTTTGCCAAGCTACCTGAAATATATTGAAAGAAACAACATGAATATCTTCAGAGATGTGACAACAAAAGACTAAAGAAAGAATTCCCTTAAAGGGGAAAAAAAGGTTAAGAAAAAAGAGATAAGGAAAGAAGGAAGACACTGATATTTCATCAGGTATATTTGGTGAGAATTTTTTTCAAAGGGCTTCTTGTTTTGATAATGTCTTTGGTTAAAAGGGAAAACTGTCTTATTAAGAGTACTTCTTTTTCTGTGGAATTAATATTCACCCATGAAAAAATACAGCTTCCACTTTGCACGCTAATTTTGACTGCTAATTTCTGCTTCCTTTTTTTATGAAACTAAACCTGAGTCCCTGTAGTCTGAAATTCAACATGAAGAAGGAACCTGAATGCTACTGTAGATCTCCTGCTTGCTGATTTCCAAAATGTCTTACGCAGTGTATGACTTGGAGAAAATCCATGTTTCTTTTGGTAAAAGAAAGAAACATGAAAAAAGGGGCAAGTTGTCTTGCCTCCCTACTTTAAGAGAAAAGCTGGAACATACAAAATCTAAGGTTCCTGTAAGAGAAGGTGCATAATAAGCAAAATAAAAAAAAATAAATCTTAACATATCTAAATAAGATCCTGGACTTGGGCAATCCTGGACTTTGGCAACTTGTTTCATTAGGGTTTGAAGTTTGTTATTTTGTTGACATTGTTTTAGAGGTTTTTAACATCAGCGGCTGTTGGTACTAAATTGTATCTATTCTGGAATTAGACTGTGGTGTGGGGAATCTTGCTACAACTGCAATGGGATTTCAGGGTGATGTGGGCTCTCTTTAGGAAATATTTTCCCACATCTCATGTCAGAAGATGGGGTTTATTGCAGGAAAAGTCTGGGTGAGCCCTGGGGACACCCACTCCAGTCATGTCACCCATTGTCCCTGGCACCGTTGCAGGGTATTCCTATCACAGGGCAGGTGTAGCTCCACATTTGTCAGGGAAAATTTTGGTCTGTCTATTTATCAGCAGAGCACTGCAAAAGAGGCACCAGGCAACCCTTGCACACTTCCCAGGGTGAGATTTCTCTCCCTCAGTATGTAACAAGCCCAGCTGGGAAGAGAATCAGGTACACCAATTGTGACATTGTGCTTGAATCAAATCCACGAAGTATAAAACAATGTCTGTCACTTTTTTCCCTAGGAGAGATTTTTTCTTCTAATTTAACTGCCCCACACCTTTGCAAACCTCTTCTCTCACTAGCATAATGCATTTTTAATGAACTTCAGAGGTAACTTTGAAGCCTTAAACAGAGGCCATGATTTTTTTTACTATATCTCCCTAATATTTTTTTCTTTTACTGCACAAAGAGAAAATCACTGCAGCTTTGAGCAATAGTGACAGGATGATCCTGGGTGAACAGAACATGCATCAATGGGTAAGCAACTCCTTTCAGAGTAAAAAAAGGTGTTAAATTAGTCAAGCCTTGTGCTGCTTTGAGACTCACAGGTGTGACATTTTTGGTGGTTTTATTACTTCTTTTTTTGTTGTTGTTTAAGATACTGCTTAGTCAAGTAGATAGTGTCAAATTGTGATAAAGCAAACTCCAGCATTCTGAAGTCAAATCATGATACAACACACAACTGTGAGCTTGAGCTTTTGCCCTTTTTATTCACTTATGATACTTTTAAAAGCATCTAAGAATTTACCCGTGTCTGTCACTGTAGTTTAAAAAACAAGCTGAGGTAGTTAGTTAATTCAAAATGATTCAAAAATGTAAAGACAACTCATAATATCCAAAGCTCTATTTATGCAAGACAGACAGTATTTCAATCTAAAGAAATTGTGCTGGGATGTTCTTCATCTTCTTCATGTTTTGATGGAAAAATTGAAATATTCTGATACTCAGTGTTTCAGATATGATACTGCCTTTTCAGGTAGTGTAATTTCAGCTGTATATCACAAAGTGTAATGTTTTATCATTCTGTCTTGCTTAGGAAAATCTATTCTTGGCTAAATTATTTCTGTGCCAGATCATCGTGAAGTATTTCAAAACAGAGCAATGTGAAAAGCTCATCTTGAAGTGTTTGGCTGCTACACTATAGACTTCCGAGCTCTCATTGCTATAGGATCTGAATACCTTCCAGCAACACATTAAACGCCACAAGTAACATCTGCCATGCTTTATTTGCTTTCACATCCTCCTCTCTGGGGAAAATGCACATGCAGTGGTATGCCTGGTTTTGGTCAGGTTTCTCTGTATAAGATTGGTTTAAATTTTTTTGGAGAAAGATGCATTGTTCTGAATACCAGGGAGGAAGAGGCAAGATTGGAGAAACACATGGGGCACTCTGGGTAACATGCAGAAATGTTTGTGGAGGTCCTATGTGTATGGGGAGGGTGTTGCCTGTTTTCCTCAGACTAATCTGGAGGAATTGCTGACCATACCAGGATTTTTTGTGGGACAGAAGCAGAGATGGACTTTCCTGAAAGCCAGGGGTGGGCATGCTCATTGCTAGATCCCAACAAGTGCAGCTTGCTGGAATTCAGCCACAAGTCAGGGACTGCCCCTCAGGACAAAGTGGCATGGCCTTTTTATAGCAGAGGATGAGCAACAGGGTTACTTTTAAAAACTGCTGTGTGAGAGCTTGGATTCACTATTACTTGCAGAGATTTTTCTGGATGAGAGGTGGCAAGCATGACCCTGTTTCAGGACTGCTGGCCCTTGTACAGGAAAGAACTGAGTTTGGTTTTCAGGGAGCTTGAAACTTCAACTTGTGTGCAAGCCCCATCCCCTTCTGGTAGCTCACATGTTAGTTAGGCTTTATCTGCATTGTTGACTATTGTGATTGCTCACAGTTAACTCAGCAAATGAGACAAGAGGATCTCATTACCAGGAGCTGCACTATCTATTACCAATGTTGCTGTTTAAAATGAGATTCATTTTGCGTTGGAATTTAACAGCACTCAGCAGACTGGATGGAGGCACAAGTAGTTTAATTGTCCTGAAAATCAACTTGATTTGCCAGATGAATGAGGAGCTTTAATAGAGTTGATGTTAAACCACTGTGTCTGTTTAGTCTTTGCTCTGCATGAGAGGTAGCCAGTCCTCCCACCGTCGGGGATGGATACACAGCTGCTCTCACCTTCACCATCAACATCATTGCTATTGCTCTCTTGTACAGAAGTCACGGCTCTGACTCTCAAAGGTGACAATCAGCCACTGGCTTTGCTGTCCTGTAGAATGGCATAGTGCACAAATTAATTGAGGCTCATTCCTAAATCCTCTGCTGCCTTACTAAATAAGCTGGACACAATTTACAGATGCCCTTTGTCCTTATCAAAATGTCAGGCACAGCTGCCAGTACTGGCCTCTTCTGGAATAACTAGTTCAGATGAGTGTCTTTCATTCAGTTCTGAAAAAAAAACCAGTGTATTAGGTACAACAGCTCCCTGGTTCCTAGAACTGGGAGATGCCAGCTTCCTATATTCTGTGCAATATCCAAAACAAATATTTTCTCAGGATCATAAGTTATATTAAATTATTTGATTTTTATTTAGTTTTTTTTTCTCATAAATCATGTAATGACTGGATAGCCAGAGGTGATGGGACAGAAGACTTACCAGTGCAGTTATGAGGAACAGTGTGAACATCTTTGGATAGGTACTGAAAACAGGAAGAGAGTGCCAAGGGCAGGCAATCCTTACAGACAGGAAGAAGAGACAGGAGTGAATATAAAGGCTAGGCAGGTACAGGAAGAATTTGGGATCAAACTTACCATAAGATTAGCAAGAACAGGTGCATTTACAGTGCAGGTAATGCACAGATGAGGGTTGGTGGTCGGCAGCCTTCTCCACAGGGAGCAGGAAAGGTGCCCACTTATTTTGTGGCTTCCATCTCAGGGGTCAGCTAAATGTTTCCAGGGATGCTCTGTGATTTCTATCTGAAAAGCACATGCTGAACTTTAACGTATTCCATTGGAGTGACTCCTACTGCCTATCCTAAATGCTTTAATGTCTATTGCAGAACTTCCAGGGCTGCTCTATAAAACAATAAATGGGCAAAAGCCAGTAAGGAAGCAAATTGCTGGTTAACTAATCCTAATCAAAATTGCACTGAGATGATGTACAAACCCTGAGCCACCAGTGATGGGCACCAAATTCTCTTTCAGATTCAGCTTTAGATGCTTTTTATGTGTCCTTCTTTTCAATATTTTCAAATACTTGTTGTTTCTGCACTACTGCAGAGTCCCGATTCTTCAGGTCAGGGGATATTTTGTCACTGACTGCTGCATGGAAAGGTGCAGGCTTCAAAAGGTGAGCTTTGTTGGATTTTTTGTTTGTTTGTTTGTTTTTTTTTTGTGTTTTTTTTTTTTTTCTTTAATCCCTATTAGCTGAAAAAGAAGCTAAATTTGCAAACAGAAAATGGTAAAAGGAGAAGCATGTGTCTTCTGATCATGATCATCCTATGAGAAGCACATTGGCATAATGAAGGGGTAATTGCTAACTATGCTGCGCCCTGTTTTCACACACGACAATTAGGCATGGGAGCAGATAGGTCGTCACTGATTTTAGGCAAAGTCTTTTAGCTAAAAGAGGAGTTTAAACACAGATGGGAAACAATTCATTCTTCATAGCCGATCTGTACATTTCCAGGAGGATTAAACTCACTGTTCAGCACCAAATGCACAGCATGGAGTTGCACAAGCAATGTCCAGTCATTGTAGTTCTTTATAGTAGTAAAAGTCTAGGTAGTAAGTATTAAAATACCGAGAGCTTCAAAACCACCAGCTGCCATATCAGAAGGTTTTGCATCAACTTAACTCTCTCTTACACGTGCGTGTGGGTTATGAAGGCTTTTGCGCAAATTTAAGTTGTCTTTGCTACGCAATCAATGTTGATCCCAAATGATGCTACCACACAGATCTGTAGTTCTCCATTAAAAAGCTCCAGTCCACAGTCTACTGGCAGGATAACTTTGTCTGAGAGACAACTCTGGGCAGCAGTGTTTCCATGGAATAAAAGACTTCTAGCACTTGCTCTGGTTCCAACTCTTTAGTATGATATTGAAAGACATGTCCTCATGCTGCCACTGAGCAGGCTTGAAGGCCAGGGACTTCAAGCCCATACTTCCCTGCACAACCAGAACCTTACTTTTCAGACCTGTCCTGAGCACTGGACAGCCTCTTGGCATTCAACTTGAAATGCATATTTTCTCCTTATGTGGGTTAAAACCATTGAGGCTGACAATTTTCAGTGATTCAAGGATGTACATCCCATGATTAGTCTTAAGAATTTGCTCCAGATTTTGTGGTGTTTTCCAGGTGGCTGTGAGTTAATTAGTAAGGTATGTGTTTCAGGGTGCACCATATCCATATATAAAGAAATCATTACTGAATAAAGAGTGCACAGTTACAACATATTTGATGATGTGGCAGAAATACTTTGGCTTGCACAGGACAATTAAAATGTATATATTATTAGTGACTGTATGTAGTTCTTTACATTAATTGCCTTCACCTGGATTTGGCTTTTGGAGGTCTGGGGATCAGAGGATTGATCTGGAGCCACTGGTTACTATTTATAATGGCCTGATTTTCATTTCTTTAGTCTTCAGGCCAGCCTGTGCTTCGTGAGATACAATGATCTTCCCTCAGATGCTTAAACCAACCTGTTTGGGTTTGGGCATCTGGGAAAGATGATACAAAGCCAGCAAGATCTCCTGTTGGTAAGGCACTATCAGTGTCTTCTGTCCTTGAGCAGCAGTCCAGTGTCTCTCAAGTGTTTTCTTCCTGTTTGTAACTCTTGAAGGTCTCATTAGCACACAGATGGCTCCTGTTCAATGAAGCATGGAGGAAAGCAGCCAGAACTTGGGTGGCAGCTGTCCCTGGCAGCCTGTGACAGATTGAGCTTTTCATGTCACCACTAAGCAGGAAGCAAAGCATGTGCTCTCTGCTCCCACCACCAAACCTGAAAGTCCCTTCACTCTGGGGGGCCTGTTCCCTCCATGGATATATCTGGGTATGAATCTATTGGCTTCTCTGTTCCTCTTCTCAGTCCCCATGAGGCCAAGTTGCAGGGCTGCATCCTTCCGTTGCAGGGCAATGCTGGTATCGTGGAAAAAGAGTGGGATGAAGGAGGCAGAGAGCATCAGCAGGGTGTGTGCAGCAAGTCTTACAGAGCCAGTTTGGCATGCCACTACCCATGGGCACCCACCTCGGTATGTTCAGGAGCTCCCTGTGGATGGGCCAATCCATACTTCATCGGTAGTATTCATCCCATCCCTGCAGCAAGATCTCTGTGATCACAGCAGTATGTTTCTAAAGAACTACAGAGGGCCTTCTGGCATTAAATTCTGTCTTGCTGACGTATTTGTTGAGTCAATGTCCCCCTCAGCATGCAGAAACACAGCCTGCGACTGTTAGCACAGTTTATTATTTACAATTATAAGCCTTCAGATTGAGTCAGTGCTCTTAGTGGAGTCATTGCCTACTTCAGCATAATTTAAAAAAAATAACTGAACTCCTAACCCCATCCCCCAGACCTCACAAAAGTTTTCATGCGTTTAAATGAAAAAGATGAAGTTTCCTTTTCTCATTCACATTATGCAACATTGCCCTTCTCTGTACTTTTTCCTATTTCAGAGCTGTCATGCAAACAAACACAACACAAAAAAAAAATCATTAAAGAAGCGTGCATCCTATCAGCCTTGTCTCAGCTTCTCCCTTCTGCTTGGCCTCTTCTTTCAGGTGTCTTCACTTCTTTCCTAGCTGTGATCTAATATTTCTGTCATTCCCCAGAGCGCTCTGAACTGCTCCAGTTGCTCAGTAAACAAACGCCAACTCTTCTCCCCTCTCCTCCCCCTGTAGTAGTCTCTGTTCCAGGACCATGAAACTACTATTTTCTGAAGTGGTTTTTGTGTTTTTGTTTCCCTCAGGTATTCTAGAAATGTGAATTTTCCCTTTCTGTAAAATCTGTCCTGTGAAATACTCTGTACCGCTGGGACACCCTGTACTGTATCCTGTACACCCTTCTCTTTACTCCACCTGAGTATATCTGGATGAAGCAGTCGTTGGCATCCTTTTTCTTCATCACTGCAGTATCTGATTGCTTTTAATATTATTTATTCTAACCTTTTATATTCCAGAGTCAGTTTTTGAGGAAGACTCAGTGATAGGCCTTATTCAAGTATGATTACCAGAGTAGCTTATCATAGCTTTCTTCATAACACCAAAAAAATTATGCTCTGGTAAGCTTGCCCCTTTCACGTCCCTGCCTTTTGATCATTTTGACTATAACATAACAGCATGGCTTTCTGTGGGATTGTCAAGTTGGCCACAGAAAAGAAGTCAGAGTACATCTGAGTACTTTACATTTACAGAGTACAGTAAACAAGTACATCCAGCACTGGGGGCTCACTGGTGGAGTCTGGTGGTGGCAGGGGGCTGTCAGCACAAAACATCGTTTGTTCTTGCTATCAGCATGAGTGAGTGGCACTTGTTATTTGCTCTCCTGGGCAACAACTGTAGGCACATCTCAAACATATCCACCCACCACTCACCCCCAGAAGGAGAAAAACCCTGGAAAATGAGAAGAAAACCCTAATGAATATCCCAGAAAATGGAAATGGGATGGTGTAGGGCTCAAAAGAGCCTTGTGGAACAAGTTAGTATCTTGTTCTTGCTGTAGCTAAAGCTTTTCATGAGAAGATGTAGAACTTGGCGTAGCTCTGGCACAGAGTTTGCACCTATCACAGATGGAGAGAGCAAGAGACACTGGAACAGGTATGGTAGGTCAAGGCTTTCATCTGTAATCCCCTAGTCCCTGATATCCCACAGAGACCCCTGATGGCCAAGTGACTGCCTTTTCCAAAGAGGAATATGTCCTGGTAGCAAGACCTCTAGTTTATGGTAAAAATATCTATTACTTACTTCACAAGCCCACAGAAAAGCACCTGCCAGGACAGCAGGAGACCAGCAAATCATAGGTACTGAAATCTGCCAACATCTGTGCAGAACAACTGTGGGAAAATTTAGTCTGCCCCATCTTTATATCTCCCTGGAAAAACTTTGGATTATCTTGATACTTATCCACACACAGAAGATGAAATGGTCTAAATCTTACTGATTCATGGGATGAGGGCTGTTTCTCGGTTTCAGTAAATACATTAGCTCTTTATCAGTGAAAGCAAAGAGCTGGTTTGAATTCATGGTATGTTTTTAAAGTTTCTTTTGAAGATTACTTTTTTTTCTTTTTTTTTCTCCTCCCCTCTGTGTATCTCAGAAGAAACCAGCCTGCCAGACTGCTCCAGGAAGCTCTTCTGGGACAGAGACACCCATCTCTGTGTACGGTCTGTACTTGGGAAGCAGAGTGCAAACCCCTTTTTCCATTTAATCCATATTAATTATCTCTCTGTAGCTCATCTGTAGTTTCCCCTCAGCCCTGCCACCAAAACATGTGCGCATGCATCTTGAACAAACTGGAGCCTTTCACTGCACACCTGCCAAGTCAACACTCAAAAAATAAAAATAAATAAAAAGATTTATTGCTGAAGGATTGCAGCTCTCCATACTTGAAAACTGAATGCCTTGGGACTGTGGACTAAGGCAGATATTTTTAGTGCCATCAATATCTCCTGGAGTTGATATCTCCCAAGACAGATGGTTGTTTCCCACAGAACGTTGTCAAATGTTTGCTCAGCCAAGATGAATTTTGTTCCAAGTCCTTTCCCACCTTCTGGTGAAATATATTTCACTTGCCAGACAAAAAATTAAAGAAACAGCATGAAACTGTATCACTCTAGAGGACTCTCATTCTCATAGCTCTCCTCTGTCCTTTAAACATACGACATGACATCTCTTTTGGTGCCCATGGAGGAATAGATGCACTCGCAGTAGAAGCATGATGCCAAAACATTAGAGCTCAGGTCTCACGTTAGAAGCGGATTTCCTCTCAGACCAATGACAAGTCACTTCTCAGACTGCCAAAGGGTCTTGTTGCCAGCTTGGTTTTTAGATCTCCTAAAAAACAAAGAAATCTGAGCGCCTTGAATTGATCTCTTAAGAAAAGGAGGTGGAAGGACACACAGAAGTGGTGCTGAGGAGGAGATTCCAGGAGAACACGTGAAGAGGCTGAGTTGTGTCCATTGCTCAGCACAACTGGCATTTCTTTTAATGACTAGCCCACATGAGTCTGAAGACATGGGGCCCACTCATGGTGTCTGCCAACACACTGGAATGGGTAGTATTTCAGCTGAAATTGGCAGGGGGTGGCAAGGGAGGAGCAAAAATTGTTTTTAAGAATGGCATGAAGTGTATTTCCAGTGATGCCCTGTGTGTAAACTTAGCACCATAAAAATTGTTCCATTTCTTTTCCTTGCTGGTGGTTATTTTTAGCAGCGCCTGGCTTGTCAAGGGATAAGCCCTTGTGTAAGGGACACAGAGTTGGTACTTTCCAAAGTACAAGCTCTTATGTAATACCTAATTGCTAAAAGTGAGAAATCAGAGCAGTCGGGGCCAGTAGCAGTTTCTGAAATATTATGGTTATTGCTTCTACAACTTCTGCTTGTTGCGGCTGTTTGGGCTGAAAATTGTTAATATAAGGTTGTTTTCTAGTTAGAACACTGGCAATCCAGGATCAGTAGTTTATCTTCCATGTTTATTACTTCAAATATAGTAATAACTCTGATTTAATTTTGTAATTCTGAATTCTCTTGAAAATGTTAAAACAAAAGAGTTTCTTCTGCACATTGAAAGGTAAATTGGATCATCCAGAATATTCTTTCCATGTTCATTCTTAATTTTTTCTATTATGGTTTCAAAGGCAGGTGAGGCTCTCATTGGAAGGGCAATCAGTCCTATGATGCCCAGAAATATTTTTCATCCTTGATTTAGTTGAGGCTGATCTATTCATACCAGCCTCACTTTAGCAGCCCTATATCCTTAGATTGCTCTTGTGGAAGAGGATTTTGAGTGGAAGAAAATGGCTAGGCCTATGTTTTCTTAAGGAGTACAGATTCCTGATCTCCTACTCATGTAGGAGGTGTTTTCAGCCTCCTCCTGCCAAATGATTGTCTTTGGCCATTTTCTAAATCTTACGCATATATAAATATATATTACATACATATATGGCCTTTTTATGACTAAATTGTTAAAATGCAGATACTGCTTTCTGTTACCTGGGAAAGTCACATGCAAGTCTATATGCAAAGCCTTTTTATATTGGGAATCTAATTGCCCATACAGGGTTTTTGTATGGAAACCTTCAACAACAGCAGGATACGCAGTGTTGTATTGGTTCCTGGGAGAGACTTGGGCAGTGGTGATCAGTCATTTGGGATGCAAGTGGGTTTGGGACAGCCCAATTCGTACTGTCTTTTAGGGGGCATAGTCATAGAAATTAAGTACATGCAACAGTTCCATGTACAAAAACCAGACAGAGAAAAAACATACACATACATAAACTGAGGGGATGAGGAGGATGATAATGTTAATTATTAAATCTTATTTCGGAGGATGACAGTGTTAATTATTAAACCTTATTTCATCTCTACTTAGTGGTCAGCTTCCCTCTGTTAGGGAGCTTTCTGAGTTCCTTTGAGCCATAAAGAGAAAAAGATTTCTCCTTAAGAATATTGATGTGCAAAGGCCAAGCTCCCACTCTTACATCTTTGCTCTGGAGTTTATCTCCCAGATGTACTAATTTACGGAACAGAGGTGGAACATCATCATCATTAAGAGCCAAATCAAGCTACCTATCCTGTAAAGGATCACTCTGCCTGAAGCAAAACACAACTGTTAATGCATTTTTTATAAACAGTGTTGCTAAGGATTTGTAAAAGATGAGTTGTAAATATTAAAGCAGTACTATTACTTTTTTTTTTTTTTTTTTCACTCCATGAAACATAGCACAAAAATCCCCAGGTCAAACTCCTTCTCATGTAAATTAAGCCAGACTCATTGATATTACAGTATTTGCTTTACTATAACGTTACAGTTTCTGTAAGAGCTCTGAAACAGCCATTAGGGTGCTTAGAAACTTCGTGAGTTCAATCATGGACCTGCAACTGTCAAGTTATAAAAACACTTGAATGTGAGCAGAGCAGTTGCAGAAAATATTTATGAATACTTAAAGAGATGTTGTAGTCTCCTGAATCTGCTGTGGCGGGTTTCACGCGTAGTGTGGTGCTTTACTTTCCCACGCCTTGCAAGTGATGCTGGCCAAAGGCTGGGTGCAGGATCTGCCTTGCGCTTCTCTTGCAGCCCGATAGGCTGTTATCCCACCTGTGGTCCCAGGCTGCAGTCTGCCTGCTCTTCCTTCCATAAGATGCCTTTTTTCCATTGTATTGGTGAAACAAGTCAAGGTCTGACACGTTACTTCAATTAGCAGTGAATATGCCTCTGAATCGCTCAGATGGTCAGATGCATGCCCTTGCCTTAGCAGCGTAAGACCAGGGACAGGTTTCACATTCAGGTGGACATTCACATCATCTAAATTGACACATCAAACCTAGATGACTGACTAATACAGTCAGCTTTCAGTGTAAGTACTCTGTATCAGTCATCTTACGTTTGTACCTGGCCTCTAATTTGGGATAATGTGACTAAGCTCCTTCCTGTCCCTGCTGTGGGACCACTTCAAGTTCCCCTAAGTTCCTAATGGCAGACACAGGAGTGAATTTTACCTTCTCTGCTGTTGATACGTCCACAATACTTATGCACTGTCCATCTACTTCACCAAATGATGGTTCTGTGTGAAGCTAAAAATGAAAATGCCATTGCCTTCCAAAGGAGCAGAGTTCAGGCCAAAACTTGTAAGTTTGATAGAAATATTTTATTGAAACAATGTGCTTTTGAAAAAATTGGTACTATTAATCTCCTTGAATCACATGAAAAAATCCATTGAAATGTATTTTTATGACAACAAGGATAAGAGAGGACTTGCCAAAGCACTGCAAGAATATTCCTGGAGTGGAGCAGGAATAACATTTATGGTAAGCCTGCAAGATGGACTTAGCCTTGTGAAATCCTTTATCATTTCCTTCCAACCTTGCTCTTCACCCCTCTATTTCTATGTCATGTTGTCCTCTGTTATGACTTTCCAAAAGTTGTTTTATCATTAAGTGAGATGTCTCCCCTCTTATTTCTTTAAGTTCTCACAGTCCTTAAATGCACCCATGAATCAGACTGACTGCATGGTGCAACTCTTTAGGTTGTCTTCTGAATCTCTTGAGTCCTTTCATGATCTCTTTTCCCTTGTATTGATGTCAGTCTTGCTTTGTGGAATTGAAGAACTCAAGGGTAAAGGCAGCTGAAGCTTTCAGCATGTGCCTGAGGAGTATCTATTGCTCACTGTGGAGCAAAGATATAATAGAGGTCCCTCCAGTAAATTAATGTTGAATCTTTATCTTTTTATACAAAATAAATGTCTTTTCTTCAAAATGCAGAACTCTAAGAATTGTTTTCATGTATATATAAAAAAAATATAAAATATTCACAATGATAGAAAACAAAAACATTGTCCTAACCATCATTTTTACTAAATTAGTAAGCATAAAAAAGGAATTGCTTCAGCTTACTGACCTTTATTTAGGTGAAAGCATTCCCACCTGTGCTGTCTCTTGCTGTGTACTGAAATAAATTTTTCTCTATAGAAGGCAAAAAAGGCACAAAAAGCTTGACATGTACTTTGTTTTTATTTCTCTCTACCATATTTTTTTTACTATAATTCGGTGGTGAAATGTGTTTACCATCAATACCATACTTGATTTAACAGTCAGCTGCTTCATGCAGGAATCTTAGAGCTCCTTTCTCCATGAGCTGCTTGTAGCCTGGGAAGCTGTTTTTCTAGGCTCCCAATTAGCCATCTACACTGGCTGTCTTTCCAAACTGGGTAAGATATCCATGATTCCCTTCATATGTCTCCCCTCATTGTAATTTAATCTCCCTCTCACTGTAATTTACATTTGCATCAGTTTCCTTTAGAAGTCATCTGCCCACTTGGTTATACCATGGAAAGGTTTGCTGGGCTGATGAGCCCATTGAGGGGTTCAGGCAATAAAACTTCTGCAGTATCTGATCACTGCAATTTTTTTTCTCCAGTTTTCCTTGGGCTGTGGAATGTTCAGGCAGTCTGTGGGTGAAAGAGGTTTCTGATGGCACAATGGTACCAGATTGGAGTGGTATGGCCAGGGCAGAGCTGAATGCGATGTTGGCTTCCCCATCTGGCTGCAGGTCAGTGTTGGGGCACAGGCATCCATGGACCAAAAAATTAAAAGACATAATTTCTCAAATTTCTACTACTAAGTATTTTTTTTCTTTAGTCTTGTGGGCAGCCACTCAATATCTAAAATTTATTTCTAGACAAGTTTTGCTAATTAACTCCCACTTAGCTTCTAAAAATAATTGCTCTGGAATTAATGATGCAGGGTGGGATTTTTGTTTAATTGCACTGTCTATATACTGTGGTACACCAGACTTAGTAGATCAACTCTAACAGGATAATTTGCTGCCTCCCAGTAACACTTTAGTCTGAGATCATAATCCTCAGACTAAAATTAAAGCATTAAATTAATCTACAGCAAAGAGCAGCTTCATGCCTGTTGCACTGATGCTACCTGTGCAATAGCATGTTTGGCCCCATATTTTGAAGGATGTGAACTCTTAAATGCACCTGAAATGTTAAAAAACAGGCAGGAGGAGTAACCTTCCTACCTTTGCTCAGCCTGGGAGGCAGAGGGGAACTTATTTTTGTATACAGCAGTTTCCTGTGCTGTAGAAAGTTCATTGTTTTAGTTTCTCTCTAATAGTAACTGGATTATATAAGTTTTTTTCAGTGCTTTTAATGTGCTTGCTTTAAGGAAAAAGAGTTTGCAGGCTGTTTCACTTTCAAGTTCAAGTCAGCACAGTGACTAGGGACAGGAGTCAAATAAGTACATAATCAATCTGCATTTTCATTAACAGACGAGGAAAACCGTCTCTGATGCACTCTGCTTTCATCTTTTGCATAAACCACATAGCTGTAGATAACTAGGGAGATGCATGAGAAAAAGAACAATTACAGTTAATCAATAATCCCCAAATGGCAGCAATTAACATTCTGAAAAAAATATTAAAAGGAAGCAAGTGAGGTAACGGAAAATCATACATCAGCTATTCAGAGTGTTTTTGCACATCTCAACTTGAGTTTTTAACTAAATCATCATCTGAAGACACCAATGATCCTTCACGTAAGACAATTTAGAGTGCAAGAAACAGCTTCGAATGACCATAATCATAAAAGAGGCCTTTGTTTTCCCTCAAAATGAGCCCCTTGCTTGGCTATTTAAAAAAGATGATTCTGCTGAAACAATATGGGAGAGTTCTCTGCTTTTAAATGATCTGATTTCCATCTCCTTAGCTGAGTTAATTTAGTGCAGTAACATACGTATTTGTTTCCAAATAAAGATATTTGTAGATAGCATTTTCTGTATAACTTTGTCCCCTGCCCGAGGAAGATAAAACCAGCAAATTATGGTTCAGCAGGGCTTGTGTTTCCATGACATGAGGAACTCAGGCACTTAGGAAGTGCTTTTCCTCAGCTCCAACCAGAACATAAATTTAATTTTTAGTGATTCTCAACAGCTTTTTGTAGGCTCTGCCTGGAGGTCCCCCTGTGACCCCATCCATCTTGATTGGGGTATCTACTGTTTTCCTAAACAATGGCTGACTTGGGTTGTTCCCTTCCAAAGCTGCACAAGTGTTTGCTCCCACTCACTGATGAGGGAGCTCCCAAATCACCCCGCAGCTGGCCAAGACTGGGGGGGGAGGTGGAACTGGGGATGGATTCAAGGCTGCCCCATCTGCTTAGATAGGAGACTTGAGTGGCTTCAGGTGATGGGCTGCAGTGTTTGCAGGTATTTCCTTGGGTGGGAACAGTCTGGAGATCCATCTGTGATACAGAGAGCAAGCCTGAAATGAGTCAGTATTTTATTGTGGGGTTGGGTTGGTTTTGTTTCAGTTTTTTTTAGTATCTTTCCTTTTCTGGTGGTAGAGCTGATGTTTTATTGGATTGGAGAGCTGTGTCTGAGGCCTGAGATACTGGGTATGGTTTGCTAGGAAACGTGAGTGTGACCTTTTGCATGTTAAAACCAGAAGGACTTGGCTCTGAGAGCCTTGTACAACTAAAAATGCAGTGGTGATGTTTATGTCAGGATTGGTGCTAGAGCTGTGCTGCAGGAGACTGGCGCAGACTGGGAGGTTGGCTCAGGTGGATGAAACGAATCTATGTCCTTTCACATCCTCTTGGATGCAGATAGTAGGTTGGAGATCTTTCCTCTTTTTTATGAAGTATCTACAGTTATATTGAAGCTGGGGAGACTGCTTACAGGAGAGATATTAAGCATTCATGAAAGCATTTGCAAGGTGAGACATTTGACCTTTCTCTGCATGACTTCCCTGCCTGGCTGTACAGCAGAGCAGTTAACATGACTTGCTTGTGTCAGAAAAGAAAGATAGGTGCAGCGTTTATAGATGAGTTGGACCATCAAAGATAGGTACCTTTGGGGACATACATACCTCTTTTCATTGTAATCTGCACCTCTGTTAGATGCCTGAGGCAGCCTAAAGGAGATGTTAGGAATAGTCACGTCTGTCCCCTTCTTCCCTAGCAACCTAAACTTACAGCTTCCAAACTTTGGCTAGGGAGCAGGCCCTGCTGTCAAGGGCCACCAGGGATTACAAACCAAATGCCTACATCTTCTTTCCTTGTCCAGCTGCTGAACAGTTTCAGCAGCTCCTCCTGCAGTATCCATTGCACTTGGGGGTTGAGCTGTGGAGCTACCTCAAGGTACAGACTTCATACCAAATTCAGGACACGTGAAACTGTCATTTGACCAACCCAAGCGCTTTACATTTGAGGTATACATACTGGGATGATGGGTTCAAATATTGCTTTGGTATTCATGCTGTCCTTTAAATGGAAACCTGTGAATAATGTCTTTATCTGAAAGAATAAGATTATCCATTTCAGAGAGGTGAGAGAACATTCCAAGAGTAAACTTGGTCCTGTTTTCCTGTAGCATGTTGTGCTGCTCCAGTGGCAGGTGTCTCCATCTGTGCCGTGACGGAAGAGCAATAAACTAAACCTTATGATACAATGGTGGTTGTTTAGTAGGAGTTGATGAAAAGGCATCATCTTGCCTCAGGATGATATTCCTGTAATGGATATCAGATCTTGGCCAGTGCTTAGTCTCCTGCAAGACATTTGAGCAAGGGAAAGCTCTATAACAAAGCCAGGCTGGCTGCTGGTGGTGAGGTGTTGGAAAAGAGTGTTCACCCATGTGCAACTAAATCCCTGTAAGGAAAAGCACCCTCATCCTCCCTCAAGTACCTAGCACTACAGATCTACAATTTATGAAGCATTTGTTTGTGCTCTCTGTTTCTTGCTTTGCTGGAGCACACAGCTTTTCACATTGACAGCCTCCATCCATCCAAACACAAAACTTCAATCTGATTAGGCAGATGAGGGGAGAAAGGAGAGAAAAGCTCATCTAAAGTGCCATCAAATTTTGCTGCTGGCTGCCTGGAAATAGTCTTGAGGCTTTTCCAAGGCTGATGTAGAGTGAAGATCTAACTGGATCCAAATGATGTTGAGTCCTGTATCGTTCTTGCAGGCAAGAAAATGTCTTCTCTGGAGACTGTGACCAGCAGCACTTCAGAAAAAGAAGATTGTGTTCTCTTGTGTTCTCTTGTTTTTCTTAATGTTTCTGTGGGAGCCTCTCTAATTACTAAAGACCAAATGCGGAGAACATCACAGAGCACAGGGGAGCTTTCTATTTGTGGGGAGGAGAAACACGGAGCTAGTTAGAAAAGCAGACTGGTAAAAAGAGAGACCTCTGCAACAGCTGATGCCCTCATTTTCTCAGGGAGGTTGGACTAGCAACAGGAGGACAACTTTCTTCGTTCTCCTTTTGACTAAAAAGACAGTGCCAGTGTCTACATCCTGAAGAAGTAACAAGATAAATGGTCCTGGCTCTGGGATTCCGAAAAGCACATATGAGGTATAAGCACATGTTTGGTTTTAAAGAGACAGAATAAAATCCCTGAGATCTGGAGTTTTAAATAAGTTTAAGTGTCTTACTTGATTATGATCTGCTAACAGCAGTGAGTCAGGAAGGATGTGTAGGGGCTGGCTCTGATGCATCCACGGACTTGTTAGATGAGCTGCGTCTGGACTAGAAACTTGGAGGCAGTGATTACGTGCAAAGACAAATCCCAAACGGGTAGGTGAAGCCGATAGCAAGTCTGGTTCAGGAAGTCTCTGGTACTAACATCTTTTTGGAGTCCTTTAAATGCTGGTCCCCTAGACCCTGATGTGGCTGACTAGAGAAAAGCAAGAGAAGATGCAGGAAACATCAACAGCGGCAGGATGCAGTGTGCGTGTTCTTTGAATGCTTTCCAGGACCTAGTCTTGCTGATGAAATTGAAATATGAGAGGTTTTGTGGCTTCTAATTCAGCACTGAACAGATGTTGAACTGTTAAAAGCAAAATGCCCATTAAAATTACTGTATTTCTAGTGATTCAGCACAAGATTACTTCCCTTGCAGAGTGCTTGCTTCAGAAACACACTCAAGGAAGTAAAGCCACTGGAATAATCAGATTATAGCAAAAGAGCTCACACTTGTTCCTCAGTGCAGGGAAGGCAGCATTTTAAAACTGCCTTATGTCTCTGCACTCCTTCCCTTGCAGCAGGAGAAATGCTGCTGAGGTGCTGCTAAATCCATAGGTACCTCCTTCTTCATCCTTCCCCTCTCTTGGGTGGGGTGGGGGGGGAAGGATGTTTGGCTTCAAGCTGGAGACAATGGATGATCTTTAACTTCTTCCTGCAGAGGGAGAGCAACTCTCAGCATATATAAATCTCTCCCAGCTTGCATTGATCCACGTTTGCTGCTCCAACATGCTAGCACAAGTGTCCTCTGGTTTCTCCAGAGAAGCTCTCAAAGACGCAAAAGGAACAATGATATATTCTGTTGCATTGCTGGGGAGGGGAGGGGGATGGTGTGGTTGTAATCTCTAGATGAAGCTTGAGATATCAGGCTTTTGATCACTCTCAAAACACAGTCAGCAGTGCTCCTAGGTTTCTCCTCTTCATTTCTGCTTCGGTGCAAAGGTTAAAGGAAGGTGCCAGTTTTGCTTATAACAAGTTTAAAAAGGAGAAAAATTCAAAGGGAGCCTTGCCAGCAAGCTTTGCTTTCCCACTCAGTAGGGATGAGCTGTGTGGCAAATTGTTTGTTAAATTGAATCTTGCATTCTGCGCTCCGGCAGAAGCAAAACAAGAGGTGCCACAATTACAACTTCATTCTCGGATTACCTCCCTCAGTGTGGCAGCAATAAGCATTCACAATTTGTTGCTGCATGGCCAATTCATCTTTAAATTGAAACGGCATCTTAATTGTATGCACTAATAGTTAACTTCAATCAAAAATCACTCTGAGTTGCTCCAGCTAGACTAGCTGCAGCTCCTAGCACTTGCTTTTGCTGGTTAAAGGAATCAAATGAGATCATTGTGTTTTTATTTATGTATACAATCAGTAAGGGATGTGAGGAGGGAATACTGGCAGCCATATAAACTCTGGGGCATCTTTATTGCTTGATACTATGCTAGGGAGACAGGACAGCTGGGAATTATGGGTTGGTGTGTGTGGCTCCTTTTTATGGTTTTTGCATAATTGAGGTAGAGCTGGGCTTGTGCATGGCAAAACTGATGGAGGGAAGGGTCTTGGCTTTTAATTTTGAAGTTCCTGTTGATGACAATGGTCATAAACTTCAAGGTGTTTTGTGGTGGGTCTTCAGCTTTCATTTATTGTTGTAGAGAATGCAAATGTCACCAAGCAGAGTAAGGCAACATTTGGACGTGACATTTCCTACTCTGCTTTTGATCCTACAGTCAGCAGACTTGTTTAATGTGTTAACTGCAAACTCCTCTAGTCTTTATCCAACATTTCTCCTGTTTATTGACGTGTCTGCCAAATTGCCTGCTGGATGTCAAGCCTCTTCCCAGTTTGTAGCAGGTTGAGATTCAACCTGCAGAATTTCAGGTTCAACAGCTGGGCACAGAATTGAACCATTCCTCCTTCTCACAAGTCCTGGGGACTTCCCTCTCTTGTGAGCAGCACTGACTCCTGGAGGGCAGCTGGCCTCCCCAGGGCACTAAGATGTGAAATGCCTGAGTAGGGAACCCACAATAGGAGCATGGTGGAAGTGAGACAGGGCCAGTGTAGCCTGTAGGGATGAGTTGAGACTTCAGCCAGGGCTTCCCTAACCTAGAGAGGGACAAAGCATTTCTCCTGTACCTGTTTTTCCACCCCATTAAATCATGCTGTTTATCGATAGCAGGCAAATTCCTGTGGTGTCCAGTGGCTACTTTATGAGATTTTTCTCTGTTACTGCTTTAGCTGAAGCTCTGCCACAGAGGAGAAAGGATGAGACTAATTTAATTTTTCTCCTGGACGATAATTACCCAGGTATCTAAATCCTGTTGCCAGATGTACATCTCCAAGTTTATCACTCTGAAAAACGGCTTTTTGGTTAAGCTTCTCCTATCAGGGGCGCTTCAGTTCCCCTTACAAACTCCTAAATACAGCTCAAGTTCTTCACCTCTATAGTAATTTTTGAAGTCTTTAACAAAGGAATTAAAGAGAGGATTTGCTGGAAGAGATGTGTCAGTGACTGTAAAAACTGCCATGTGATACTGCAAGGCATAGAGACTAGCAAGTGCTGGGGAGCATGGCAGGCTGGTTCTCAGCAGGAAGCAGGCAAAACTGTAGAATTTCCTGTAGAAACTTTAATGTCCTTTTGTGTCACAAGGTTTTGAGACCTTCTGAAGGGTGTGTTCTTTCCTCTCGGCTCACTGGAAGCCTTTTCCTACCTGCTCTGTTGACCTCTGGAAGCAGGAAAGATAGCTTGAAGGCTCGGGACAAGCTGCTTTTGCTTTCAGGTGTGCGAATTCTAGCATGTTCTACTGCACAGCCTGTCCCTGGCCAGGGTGTCCTGCTGTAGCTGTTGTATACCTGGGAAGTCAAAGGCACTTCTACCAAATAATTAAATGTGCTCTGAGATTTCCTCCTTCTTCTGCCTGCCAGCATCTTCTGAGGACAGATGATGTCTAATAGCTCTGTTCTCCGCTGTTAATTTCACTCCTCCCTTTTTGTGTGTGTGCATTGGTGTGCACTCCATTTTTGTCATAGCAAACACTCATTATTGCTTCTGCATGTGTTGCCCCTTGCAGCTCTGCTTCCTTAGCGCTGAGCCGTTGGATCTTCCTTCTCTGCTTTCTTCTTCTTTTCCCTATACTCATGAATTTCTTCATACATTGCCCAGCTCCCCACTCTCCCTGACTTGCACATTGCCACAGACCATCTGCTTGTGATCCTTGTTCCTTGCCTCTTCCAGACTTGTCTCCTGTTGCCTCCTATCCCCAAAACCTGGCCATTTATCAGTGTGTCAGTGAGAACTGCCATGCACCAAGCCAATGAAAAATAGTAATAGGCAGGTTTTCTGTTAGATGACTAACTGGAAATACTGATATCAGCACAGATCCTAATCTTCCTCCTGATGACAGTGGTATCAATGACCCTAAGGCGGTATCAATGGCTTCTACAGTCTTGGGGTGTGATTTAGGCTCTCATTTCACAAACCACCTTGTTAAAGTTTATCAGAAGAGTAAGCCAGTCCCTTCAGTGATTGCAATTAAGGGTGAGAGCCTGAACTGTGCAATGCTGCCTTGGGAACAGTCAGGAGCCAGGACTACTCAGGATGCCCTGCTCAGGGTGCAGTAGAGTGTTTTGTTCCTCCCTGCTCAGAGACAGGACCCAGCACCTTGGGGATCCAGCCCAGTGGGGGCTGCAATAGTCTTCTCACAACTGCCTGACCGATGCACTGGGCTGAGTGGGTTTTTCCTTGCCATATCCACAGGCTTACAGACTTTGGGCTGAGGTTCAGCCACTGGTGCTTTTTCAAAGCAAACTAGATGAAGGCATGAAGATACGCAGAAGCCACAAGAATTCAGACACCTTATTTGCATGTTTCTGATGCCAGACACGCCAATAAACAGGAGAAATGTTGGATAAAGACTAGAGGAGCTTGCAATTAACACACTAAACAGGTCTGCTGACTGTAGGATCAAAAGCGGAGTAGGAATGAAACACCCATGCAATGTGACCAGCTCTGCGTCAGTCATTTGATTTATGCTAACGTTACAGTCCCATAGGAAGCTGATGTTGCCTTGTAAACTCCCTCTCCTTTCATGTAAACTACTTCCTGCAGTCTGGCACCAAACAGATAATTTCTCTCTTTCTTATCTTTTTATAAGTGCATAATCTGCGGGATCTGATTCCTGCTTCTACTGTGTACTTGCTTGCTGCTAAACAAACTTCTGTGCATGTGCCAGCCAGTATTTTGTTGACAAAAATAATTTTGTCACCAGAATTATGTGTATGCACTTGATGAAATGTATTTAACTGACAGAATGCTTTTAGTCACGTGAATTTACTTGACTAAATAACATTAGATGGATTAAACCAAATATCTCATCAGACTCTTTGCTCTAAGGAAGGAATCTCATTGATCCTCTCTGAAATTGGAGAGACCTATGCAGTCAAATGTATTTGTTCAATGAGCAAGTCTGCCACAGCCTTGAATCTGCTGTGGCAGGACACAAGGACACTGGGAAACTCATATTAGGACAGGACGAGCTCACTGATCCAGTGGGTCTCAGGACTGAAGTTTCTCTGTGAGATGTAGCACTGAGACACGTTTTTTGGATGCCGTGTCTCTCTGTCCCTGCAGGGGGTGGGATTTATTTCCCCATGTGACTTTCATGATTAAAAATACGCATCTGGCAAAAAAATAATTTGTTTTCAGACATTGGGAGGTGAATGTCAACAAAACACAAAAAACAGATGACCAAATATTGCAAATATATTGGTTTTTTCACCTTGTCTCTGAGATTTTCCTAGTTAGCGATCAGATAGATCTCTTGAATGTTTTCCTAGAGCAAACTTTGCTGCTCTGTGGGTAGCGATGCTAAAGCAAATATGTGCTCTGCTTGTGCAGTACTTTTAACTTTCTTTGCTCAGTGGTAGAAGCAATTGGATTTGGTGGTATGAAGGAAGAAAAGAAACTCTTGTTCTTTGTACCCAGGGAGGTCACAGAGGCTGAAAATGCTGCTTGCTTTTCTGTATGGCAGTGCCTAATGATACGCTGTCATCTCTTTTGCCATCAGGAAGCCTTGATTTCATCTCTTCGGTCCTTCTACAGCTGGTTGATGGGTGAAAAGGCATCCCCTGGCATTAATCTCTGCTGGGAGCTTGTATAGAACTAAAATAATAATGACCCAAATTATTATTCCTCATGTGTCTTTGGCTGTTTTCAGATGAGGCTCTGAAAGCCTTTTAGGCAGAGGGATAAGAACTGATGCCCTGTTCAGTCCAAGTCTGTCTCACACCAGGGTTAGGCAGTTTATTCAAAGCATGACTCTGCTTTTTCCCCAGGGCCCCAAGTTCAGAGAAATCAAGGCACAAGGGTTTTATGCCTGTTATTCCTTGCTGCAGATCCAGGACAAAACCACCTATAAATTCATCTAGGCAACTCGACGAATTCCCTTTGAAATTTTTGGTTTGTGCCTCGCTGCCACTACCTCTAACAAGATGTTATTTTTCTAATAGCTTTTGTTTGGTGTTTTGGGGTGCAATTTATTTTCAGCTCCCCTTGGATTCTCAGTATGGCTCTTCACAGGGACTCCACTTCCATGCATGGGCTTCTGATCATTTCCCCTGCATCCTTCTGTCAGGGACAGGTGCAGGTATTTCATCCCATCTCTCTTCTCCACAGTGGTAGGGGAGGGGATGTACATCTGTAGCCAAGGAGTGCACAAGAAATTAATGCTGTGTTAGTTAGCTGTTCCATCTCTGATCTGCAAGTCAGTATTTTTATATTAAAAAACGGAAAATGTTACCAGGTATGTTTGTGAAGTAAAAAACCCGTTAATTGTAAGTCTACTATTGAGTAGAGATAAATGTATATTTTGTCAGAGGTGGTGCTGCTTTTTGTTAGGGTGGTTTTTCCACTGTTTGCCAACTGATTTATCTCTAAAATAAACAACCAGTGTTGAAATTAAATCACATTAATATAGCTGATTTGTAAATAAAAAGGAGAGTTAGCCAGATAGAGCGGAAACATAAACAGAGACCAAATGTTATAATATAGTGAGAGACGATGCTCCTGTTTAGGAAAAGACTATTATCCATGCTCATGGTGGGCACATGGGCTGGTGGTGTAGCAGAAATGCCATTGCCTAGTACTGCAAATGCTGAGATAAATCTGTTACTGAATACTCATTGATTACAAAAAAAAAACTTTTGAAGGTCCACAGCAATTACACATTTGCAGTGTTTTCCTGGAAACACTACTTGGAAAAGTTTATTTTTTCAGATTGAGTATTTTTTTTTCTCCTGCCATGCCCTGGGAGGGGCAAGAAGGGAGACAAAAACCTCCACCACTTCCTCTGAAAAATATCCAAGTTTGAGGTTTTAATAACTCACAGTACAGAAACAGAGGTTCTGGTCACAGTCACGTAATTTAGGGGACATGTCTGAGTGTTGCTGCTCCCCTATAAGGAGGGCTTGTGGATAGTTCTAAGATAGAGATTATTCAGCACGATGCACTTGAGCTGCACAGGGAAGAATTAATTGACACCTTAGATGTATTGGGGGTAGGGACAGTGACAACATATGATAAATGGAACATGCAGCAGTGACAACAGATGTATGCTGGAAGGACGTCATGATAGATGTACATCTTGATATTTACAGTGCCTGAGAAAATGCTCCTGATCTGATACAGGTTCAGTAACTACAGTCATGTTTCAGTACAGTGGTGGCTTGATTGATTTAATTAGCTCTCATTAATGGCATTGAAGATATTTCAACAAGCAATGGAAAGTCTTGCTGAAGTGTTGCATGTTAATTACTTGATAATTTGTGTTACAGGACTGCTCTCTCGCATAAGTACGAATTAGATGGTGAGTTGTTTGGAAACAGTGATGTATATATCCTTGCTGGGAGAGACAAGACCACTGTCTGGGCTGTCTGCATCATGCACCTTCTCTATGCCAGCACAGGCTTTCTGTGCCTCATGAAGGTTTATAGCCTCTAACAAGACTCTGTCTGCAGCCCACAGGGCTGCTTCTCCTGTCTCCTCCTCCTCAGTCACATGAATAGAAAGGACTTTGCAAATCAATATCCTCATTAAAGCTTATAAATTATTCGTTTTATTTACATTAGCTCGCTCGCTCATCAGTGTCGGCCCAGTGAAAATTAAAATTGCCCCTATGGCTAAATCTACTTAAATATTTGATTTTTGATTATTTTGTGTTTTAATCTTTCTCAGTCTCTGCTCCCAAGTAACAAGCAATAGGAAAAGAGGAAATGGCCTCAAGTTGCACCAGTGGAGGTTTAGATTGGATATTAGGAAAAATTTCTTCACAGAAAAGGTTACTAAATGTTGGAGCAGGGCACCCAGGAAAGAGATTGAATCACCATCCCTGTAGGTATTTAAAAGGTAGGCAGATGTGGTGCTGAGGGACATGGTTTAGTGGTAACTTGGCAGTGTTAGGTTAATAGTTGGGCTCAATGATCTTAAAGGTCCCTTCCAACCTAGATGAGTCTATGATTCTCCAACAGCATTATAAAATTTGTTTTGGTGCTCTCAAACCAAGTGCAAAATGACACAGTTGATCGAACAAGTGAATTTTCTTTCAACATTTCTAATTTCCTATAAGGAGTAACTGAACTTGATATTGTCTGACTTAGGTGGCAGTTACCTGTCTCTGCACTGGACTTCACTGCTGCTTATAGCTCTCCATGTCTGACCAGGCATTTCTATGCCCAAAATCTGCCTTGGGCAGAGCTCTATGGAGAAGCCCTCGCTGTCTTTGGGAGCAAGATTAAGGGCAAGGTAGCATAATCTGTCTGTGCAGTAAAACAGTTATAAGAGGTATTTATTTTCCACTTGTCTAGGTAAGCAGGGAGAAGCAGGATGAGAATGGACGCAGAAGATGAAAACATGGGATGGTCTGCAGGGACAGTACTGTGGTGGCTGGACACAGGGAGCAACAGCAGCTGTATGGCATTGCCTAATCCTGCTGTGCCTGTAAGGGAAAAAGCTGGGGTAGACGATGAAGGTAGTGGTTTGTCCTTACTGGGGTGTAATTACCAAGGGGTGCTATAATTAAAAACTATTGGTTTTGAGTGGGTTAAACCCATCCAGGCCAATCACAATACTGGCATTGTGTTTCTTTTGTAGGCTTTGCTTTGGTAAACTTAGTGTTGTTTTGGGGGGATTACTTGTGGGTGCTTTTCACGTGCTGCTAACAGAAACCACGATAGGACATCAACCCCAGCAGGATGATTCCTGTGCAAAGCATGAATCACCAGATGACTGTATGTTGGAGCAAATGCTTGTGGAGATGATAGGTTTGTCATTTATAGGAAGGGTTGTTCTGGTCTTCAAGATAGTTTAAAAGAATGGGAATGAACAAATCCGTGTTTACAGTTTGTATGTGAAAATCAACACATCAGATCTCTGTGTGCATGAAGGAGGCATGTCACCACACTGACATCCTTTTTCAGGAGTCTTAATGCTCAATAGTGTTGTAGGCAGATCTGATTTTACAAGTGAAAGGCTGCTTTTGCCTCCAGCCAGCCATGGATGGTAAAACCTCTGTCCAAAGGCCAGTACCTCAACTTGCCTTGCTGCAAGTTGGAGGAGAGCAGAGGCACTGAAGACCAGACTTTCTGACTGCAGAGATACCACAAGGTGGTTCTTTCTGAAAGGCCAGAAAAGACCCAAAAATACTTTTTATGGATTAGGATTCAATCCCACCTGTGGGCATATTGGCAGAAATGCCCAGGCTGATTGGACCCATCTTTCAGGACTAGATGAAGCCCAGAGATGCAGTGTGCTAGGTTTCTGTGCTGAGAAAAACTTCTGGAAGCAATTTAAGATACCACCCTTGGCAACTGAGGTATCAAGTGATCTAGCCTTGGGGCACCTGGGAGCTGCTCATGGCTTGGGTTCAGTGTTCCTTGCCCACATCGGAGGCAGTTCTCTTCACCCACACCAGCCTCTGCCCTTCATGGGACAGTAGGAAGCCATGTCTAGTTACTTGTTTCCAACTGCAAGGCAGCACTGTATGCATGTTGGGAGTGATTCATGAGGAAAACTTAAATGTACAGGTGTCCTGACTTCAGAAGTGAAAAGCAGTGCTTGGGAACTGGCTTGGCTGTTCCCTGTCAAAGCTGCTCCCTGTGAGCAGTGCATGCTACCAAAGGACCCTAGGTGAAATGCAAACTGTGCTTTCCAAAATAGCCACTTTTCTCCACCTTTTATTTTTTCTGCTTTTTTTCCAAACTTGATGCTGTGCTCTGAGGTGGTAGGAGATGCCAGGCACGTATACTGGTGTGCCCTTTTCATGCTCCTGCCAAGCCAGGGCTTTCTGGACTGGAGGTTGCGTCATGTTCAAGTCTTGTCTCTTGTGCTTTTGACCCTGGAACTTTCTTTTTCTACATATCATGGGAATTAATTTTGCTCTGTGAGGAAATGCCTTGTTGTTGTGGTTTCAGACAAATTTACCAAAAACAGATTCACAGATGTCTGTCCTGTCCGTCCTCTTCCCCCC
>VZRU01003687.1:86173-105685 GCA_013398155.1 Pedionomus torquatus
AGAGGCCTAGCTAAGAAAGTAAAACTGTAAAACAGAAAATTGCTTCATTTTACCTCAAACCAGGACACCTCACTAGTGCAAACAGTGGAGATAGGACAAGGCCCTGGGATGATTCTCTCTGTCAGCATTAGGCTTCCAAATTGTGCGTATGAACTAGATAGTAATTGGAAGGAAACTAATTTAGTAGCAATTTCTGTGAAGCCAGTAGTTCCTGACTCAATGCCCATTTAACTTAGCACAGTAGGAAGCCTGAAAATATAGACAATAAAATTCTCCTTTCGTAATGCATGAATTAATTTAGGCAGCCTAGTTAATTTGAATGCAAATTATGTGTTGAAAGCGTCCATTATTTATTGCTTCATCTAAGACTTTTTCTCTGTTTCTCTCCTTAATTTTTGAAGTGCAGCAGAGAAGTGCAGAACTACCGAACATGCTCGTAGACATCAGCCAATTTTAGTACACTTTTCAAATGACAAATGTTTGACTTTCTTTTTTTTTCTTCTCTAGTTTAAAAAAAAAATTGGGATTGTTTATTTACTTTCACTTCTTCATGGTTTCCAGCTGTGGAACGTTTCCACTGCCAAGTGGCTCATTTTCAAGTGAGCAGTTGGATACCAGCAGGAGGAATACCTAATCCCAGCTGGGTGACCACTGCCAATTGCATGCTGTATTTCCCTTTAGGTCAAGTTGGAAAGTAACTGTGTGGTCCTGTCTGTGTGTGTGCTTGCACACATGCTCACATGTATATGTACCCACACATCTATTTGTGTGTGTCTGAGTCCTCCTGGATATTTCTTTTGGTCAATAGTATGTTGTGTTCCTCCCCCCACCAATTCATTTTATGACATGGCTCCTTTTGTGGTGCATTTTGACTAAGGATGAGCACCACCTGAGATTTCCCAGCTTTACAGGAAAGTGATGCTCTCCAAGAGGTGCAGCAACTCCCTGGAGGTCAAGAAGTACTGTGAGGCTAGTGCCAGAGTGAGCTTCTGCCTCTTGTTCTCCCAGGCACTGTCCATACAAGTTTATCCAGAGAAATAAACACCTCATTTTAGAAAACCATAAAAAAAGGAAGGAAAGGGCAGAACAAAAGTAAAGAGCATGATATATAAAGGAACTTATCTTATTATGGCATTTCTAGGGCTTTGTTCATTTTTATTGTATATCTGTACTTCTTTGGGAATATTGCACCATAGTAACTGAGCAGAAGGCTGCTCTTGTTTTACCAGGGTCCCCTCCAGAGCAGAGGTTTCCATTTGTTTCCATTTGGGAGATGGCATCTTTTGAACTGTCAGCCAATTGATCAGGGGGAATCCATTGCAAACCTCTCACAAAAAAACCGCTGGAGGACTCCCACCAAAAATAGATGGCAGCCAAGTAGGAAACCAAGTTGCAATGTTGTAGAGTAGATGATGATTTAAGTGTTTTGTATTTAACAGCAAGGAAAATCCATTTCCATTTCTACTGCACTCACAATTTTCTATTCCACATAGAAGAGGAAAATTGCTGTTATTTTACTTGGTCAGACAGGTGAAGCAGAATGGTCAGACACCCTTGAAAGGACTGGACCCTTGCAAGGTGCTTTTCATGTGAAGAACCATTGTTTTGCTAGGCACAGGTCCCCATTTACTATTTTCCTTCAACATTCTCCAAAGTCTCTCTTTAAAATGGATGAGGGAAGCTCTATGATTCTGTCTCTCACGCGGGTAATAAACGATTCTTCATTTAAGACCCAGAATACAGCTCCCAATCTCACTGCTTTCCCAGCTGGAAATGCCAAAATCCTAACCTGCAGCTATGCTTGGTGAGACCTACAAAGCAATCTGGAGATAAGCACCTGAAATAACTTTTTTTTTTTTTTAAACACCAATGATCCTTTGAGTGGGGACAGCCTTTCCTTTCAAACATCAACTTTCTACACTGTGCACATCAACCAGATTAGAAGATTAGAGGGTCAAACTGTGCATGCTACATTGCTCTGCTCCATGTCCTCTCTAGCCCTTGTCTTAGATATGTTTCCCCAGCACTTGTTACTTCCATTCTGCTAACAAGCATTAGGAAAGCATTGAGTCTTAAACACGTGTCTGGGAGAGTAGGGTATGAAAGTAAGGAAGACTGAGAACTTTGTTTTGTGCTCCTCAGGTACTCTGATGTTTCCAAGTGTCTTGGATATTCTTGAAATTTAATTGCAGAAATGCCCTTCATGGTAACAAGATTTTGTTATTTTGTGTTCATTTTCTAGCCATTTCTTAAATTGGTTGATAATATTATTCCTTCAAAGCACATTAAGAAAAAGGATCCCAAATGTTCACAGTCTGTTTTCTATAGCTGACACTTGCTTATAAAATATTTTTAAAAAAAAAACTTTATTTTTCTTAGAAAGTCTTAAGTCCAGGTTTAAGCTTTCTTATTTGGGCTTTATACTGTAACAGCATCCTTGCAGAACCTTATAGGTTCTTAAAAATTTAAGAACTATAATTTATATTAGTTTAGCTCACCACATTGTTTGCAGAAATGTATCATCTGTTGCTTGCAGCTTTAGCTCCGCTGGTGAGGCACAAGGCAGAGAGAAGCATACAGAAGGGAAGTCTGCTGTCATTCAGCCATCAGAAAGCTTGTCTGTGCAAGGGGACACTTAGCAAGAGGTATCCCCGAGTCATTTCCTATGCAGAGATCTCTTAGCTCAGGACGGGGCAAAGAGGCAACTGCTTTATCTGTTTCAATTTGAGGCAAGTTTAAAGGCATTCTTATCCCAAAATAAGTATCTTAATTTAGGTGGAATAGTTGTTGCAATTTAAATTTATATGCTTCCTCAAACTGAATTAATTTTCAAGTATAGACAGGCTTTAAGCACTTTTAATTAGTACAGCTGACAGCACTACCACAGAGCTGGTTTATCTTAATGACAGAAGCTAAACTTCATTAAGCTCACAAGTAGCCTGAGAAAATGCAAATAAGACAGAGCCCCTTAAAGGGCTTGTGACTACCTCTGTCATTTTTATTACTGATGTGATTTGCAGTCATAATCCCATCAGCTTCCCCTCGTTATTGTCTGTATTGGCTGCACTCCCAACTTGGCGCTGTACCCAAATACTGGAGTGGTACAGCATTGCCTCTCTGTGCTGGTGGTAGAAGGTGACACTGTCGTTGGGAACTATGTACAACCCTTAGCAATCCTGTGGATTTTGCACGATGTCTATGCAAGGTGGTGCAGGGCAGAAGAGAGTTTTGCTTTCCTGCTTTCCAAAATGTGGACCGCACCATGCAGCCAAACACCAAGAAGCAGAGTAGCTGCAGCTAACATGGACTGACTGTATGTATTTCTGAAAGTTATGTTATCTTGGGGAATTTGTGTTTCGTTAACATGTGATCTTCCCTCAGCACTGAAAATGAACAAAATAAGCTTGTCTTTGCCCACAAATGGCAATGCAGTCTCACACATCTTAGTTTTACGCGTTAATCAGCAACCAGGAGCCGGTTTATTCAGCTGTCCAAAAATCGGAGTGGCTGCAGTGACCCAGGGAAGTACAAGGTGGCAAAGCACTCAGAGCTGCAGCAAAAGCAGGGCATCATCCCAGCCTGGATTTAAAAGCTGCTAGCAACTTCTGCAGCTCAGAGCCAGAGCTTTTCTCTCTCATTCCTTATCTGGATCTGGCTGGTGAATTATTTCTCTTCTGCTTGTAGGCGACAGTTATTGGGTAAAAAAAGCCATCAAGAAATATAGTGGAAATATAGTGCCAAATACTTTTTTTATAACTTAATGGGAAGCAGCAGATTCTTTCTGACATTTCCCCACCTCCCCTGTACTCTGATTTGCTCTCAGGACTGCTGTGAAATCCAGCATCAAACTTCTGGAGCTGGCATAGCTCCAGGGAAAAGCAAGGCCAGGAGACAAATCTGGTTTGGGGGGTGAGAAGGAAGGATATTTACAGGAAATATAGTAAGTTTGTTATTAAAAAAAGAGGGGGCTAGGGGGGAGGTAGAAGGGGACAATGTGTTGATGTTTAAAAATTATTTTATTTCAAATGCAATGTACAGTGACAGTATGTTAAATTCCCTAGTCAACAGGGAACAATGCAAAACAATTTGTGGCAAAAGGAAACAGATGCAATTCTGTCTGCAGATTCACACATCTGCTGTGCAAGCCAGTGCTCCTCCTATAATTCTCTAGGAGGGATCCAATAAAAATTATATAAAATTTTATTGTGTTAGCGGCACTAGTTATTAGAGAGAGGAGCCAGGGGCTGAACCATTCCTGTCTTCTAGTGCAGAGTAAATGACAATACTGATGCTGGTTACAGCAATACTACAGTGGGGAAAAAGGCAGAAATCATTTCCAAGTGCTTAACATGGTGGAATGGGTAGCTCACAATCAGAGGGGCAAAGCTAATAAAAGAGTAATAGGCAAAGACACATCAAGAAGGATGGATATTAAATGGTGAGATGGTATTTTAAATAAAATTCAAAAATGAAAGGAAAACTCTAAGGTTATAGAAGAAATCTGTGTGATGGTATCAGCATCTGCTATATTGGTTGATGCTGTCAACTATAGTTTTCCATACATGCTTTTATTCTGAATTTGAATGGCTTGTAGCTTGGGAAGTGGAATGAGGTAAAATAAATAATACCAGCTTTCATTTTGGGTCAGAACACCTACAAAAGGATTGAAATGCAGTCTAACTTATCTCCCTTAAAATCAAAACTTCAGCTTTTTCAGATTAAATCCCCTGAGTCTCCCTTCGTGGGCAGGGCCTTTCGGGTATCCTTGCACTGGGTAAACCACACTAGAGCCGACAGAGGAAGTGAGATGTTATAATAGGGATGCCTGACCAGTCATTTCTGTTTCACCTGAGATGTAACCCCAGATTATTTCCACAATACTCTATCTTCAGGCAGCAGTCCAGCTCAAATAAGGAGAAAAAGGATTTGTTTCTCATATTTGCAGCACAGCAATCTTCTGCTTAATCCATGAAAGTCAGTGCTTCAGAGAGGTGGCCATGTAAGAGCAGTTACAGCACACGGAGGCTGAGGTGAACACTCGATATTATTAGCAATTCAGAGAGGCACACAGGAGGGATACAGATATATACTTCATTTCTGCCAATTTTTTTCTTATGATTGCCTAAATTGCAAAGCCCCTGGTTTGATTTATAAAGCTTCTGAGTGTAGCTGGTCTGCACTTTTCAGGGTGCTCCAGGTCAAACACCTGAAACTGAGAGTTCACAGTGTCCTCATCCTCCTTTAAACCCTTGACCTTCACGCTGCAACCTCTGAGGTGAGGGAATCCAACTCCCCAAGTCCAGCCTATCTGAGCCATGGTTCAGCTGCTTCACCTCAGCATGGTTGCCCCTCAGGGCAGGGCACACACATGTCCTCAGTCCCAGAGAAGGTTTTCACCAGTTCTCTGAGGTATGTTGCTGACTGCCATCGACCCTGCGGTATCAGAACTGATGGGGAAATGAAGCAGGGACAGCAGAGAGAGGGAGGGAAGAGGGAAGCTGCTATGTCAGGGAGTTGAGGAGGTCTTGCCGTGACGGGCTCCATCTCTTCCCCTCACATTGCCTCATGTGGCCTTACCCCCTCCAGAGTCACCACTGCTCATTTTGGGTCATATCCTCACAATCTAAGGCAGCAGGTTTTGCTATCTATGGCTTGTCCTAGTGTTTAATAACTAAGAAATCCCAGGTGACAGCACCTGCACTTCTATTGAGGTGTTTGGTGGGGCAGATCTAGGACTGACCAGTGTTATTCCTTCTCTCCTGCTTTCCCTGCGTGTTTACAGAGATGAGGTGCTCAACTGAAACTTCTTGGGCAGCCTAAGCATAGACCTTAACTGTGTCTTTGAATATGTTATTTTTAGTAGCAGAGAAGGAAGTTCAAAGTGCTTACTGAACAGTGCCTCTCTTCAGTAATGGATGCTGCAGTAAGAACAACACATTTTCCTTTCTGGTCACGTATCCTTTATGAAATGTAAGTAAATACTAGTCTATCAAGCATGCGCTTTTGCAAAAGACAGTGTTATTTAGAAATTCAAGTGCTTTTGCCAGGTAAAACAATTGCCAGATTCTTTTTTTTATTTTATTTTTTACCTCCAGCAAAAAAATGTTGCACTTATTGCATCAGATTGGTTAATATGATGTGAGTATTAAAGAAGTCAAACCAGTTTGTCTTATAAACAGATTCAGATACTAGGAATTCTAAAAGAAATAGAATTTATTTTATGGTGGAATATTATTGCATTTGAAAGTAAATCCACACTAAAACATGACAAATGTTGAACTTAAATCCAGAACCAAAGTTCAAAAAAATCTTCAGATGGGAATGTCCAAATTCCCTTCAGGACTTTAACAGAAGTGATTCAGTGTCTTTCAGATAAAACTTAATTTCCCTTTGCAGAACCACACTGAAACATTTTATCCTGGCTTACGTTACTGAATTGTTTGCAACAATTGTTTGTAACTGTGAGAAGTATAGTTCCCTTTGCAGGCTGAGGTGTTTTTTCAGAGTTGCATGTTAGTTATATAATGACACTATTATTTTGACTCTTTTTCACAAACCAAACATTGCAATACCAGTTTACTTAACCTGGGGCAAAAATAGTTTCACTTCCTAAATAAAATAATAGTCCTAAATAGTTCCTAAATAGTTTTCACTTCCTAAATAAAACCCAAATGTTTTTGAAGGAACACAGTTTTTCATTCCAAGAATCTCTTTTCCAGCATATTTCACTCCTGAATCATTTCAACTTTCAGCCACAATTTCAGAAAGTACAGTCTTCTACAACCTTGCTTGCTAGATAAGACTAAAGCTTTCTGTGTGTTTTTCTGAATGAACAAACAAAAGTTAGAACTGTAATGCAGAAAGCAAACCTTTCAACGTCGATCTTTTACTGGCCATTTAGAAAATTGTCACGGTCTCAGCCAAACCCACCAAAACCTGAGCGACAGATGCCCCCCACCCCCCCCCTTTTCTCCCCCTCTTTGGATAAAGAGAGGAGAGGAAGGAGTTAAAGAGATTCAAGAGTTTAGAACAAACTAAACTACTTTAATGAAAATATAAGCAGCACAATAAAAAGGAAATTTAGGAAAAAAAAAGGAAAAAGGGAGTATACAGTGCACACAAAACCGTATCAAGCTCCCAGGACGACAACCACGTCACCAGCAGGCCTCAGGAAAAGTCCCAAACCGGACCCGGCGACCGACAGGAGCTGGGCTTCAGATCCGGAGCCAGGAACGCCGAGATCGGGATCAGAGGCAGATGAACAGGCAGGGCCCTCCTTGGACGTCAGCCATCGAAGAAGGAGAAAGAAGGAGAAAGAAGAAGGGGAAAGAAGAGGCTTGACCTGTTGATCCTTCAGCTTTTATAGGGGGGCATGATGCTGATGGGATGGAATACCCCTGTTGGTCAGTCCTGGGTCACCTGTCCTGTCTGCTCCTCCTTGAAGGCGGGACCCTCCGACAGGCGAACGACGAAAATTATCTGACCTTGGTTCTTCCAGCAATAAGTCTAAACAAGGGCCTCTCTGCATACCATCCCCCGGTACAGTCAGGTCCTATCACTGCGAGATGGAACAGCTCCGCACAATGTGCTGTTAATTTCAGAGCCCAGCTAGCTAGGAGAGGCCTAGCTAAGAAAGCAAAACTGTAAAACAGAAAATTGGTTCATTTTACCCCAAACCAGGACAAAAATGTTTGAGGAAATGTTTTGCCAGGTGAATACATTATTGATTACTTTAGAATAAAATGAGCCAAGAGGATAACTATCAAATAAAATGGGTCAATATTTAAGAACAGCTTTATGGGTTCTGTGTATCTGCACAGGAAAAAGCCAATGGCAGCAAGACTGCAGTGACAAATACGCTTAACAAGTGTTGTGTTTGTGGTGCTGATGTTACCCATTTCCTCATCTTCTCAGCATATTGCACAATAAAGTAAGATAAATGGCTGGCACAGCCCCTGGAAACCAGCTGGCTGGACAGGTTACCTGAAAAAACACAGAACTTACAGGAGAATGAGAGAGTAAGCCAATTTCCTGAGTGCTTTAATGTCTTGAGCCTTAAAACGGGGGTGGGGGTGGGACCACAACAAAACAAAAGGGGCCACTGGAATTTTAAATTTGTAAACTTCACACTGCAGCTCAATGTTTCAGACATCTCATGTGTGAGCAACACAGTGACCTGAGACTGAGATTTGGCCTACTCTGACATAGGGTCTATTAGCTAATTGCTGAGGTTGATCCAACCGCAGCATTTAGATGTCCTCAGTAGGCCAGGGTGCACAGCCTGTTTAGAAATCTGGAATAGATTTCTAGAAGGGAAGTTTCAGATAAACATAACTGGCATAATTTTCAGCTAACATAAACTTCTGTAACCCTGCTTAAGCGAGAGTAACTGAGTGTGATTATTTATTTTCATTTTGTGTTAAAAATTAAGCTGGAAAATTGGGTTAATTTTCACAAAAAGCACACTGAACAGGTGTTTTGTCCACTTTTAGCTCACATTCATTCAGTCCTGGATGTGCAGTTGGTTTTCCTTGACTAAAGGACTGCAGACAGTGTCAGAATGAGATGCACTTTCCTTATATTTGCTTTACTGATGATGCTGAAATCACTCCTGTGTCAGTTTTCCAGTATTTTTCATGGTTCAAAGGCCCCCACAAAAAAACCCACAAGCCGACTAGAAAGGGGTATCTTGCTGAAATCCTGTTAGCAGAAAGCAATGTAATGAACAAGCCTGTTGTGAAAACCATGAAGTGCTATCATCCATCAGAATAATCCTGAATAAACTGTCTGGTAGCCTGAAGCCCGGACTGTTCTTTGTGGATATGTATATATTAAATTAAAGGTATGAATTTTAAATACTTTTTTTTCCACCCAGTTAAATGCATTAAATCTCATACTTGCTTCATTTACTGTCAGCATACGGCTTCAGGCATGCTTATAATGTAATAACTGATGGAGATTTACACACAGCCGTTTTTCTGTGGCAGGTGACAGCACAGCTTTGCATTAATAACAGGCTATTATTAATAACACTAATATATTCACTTGTAGAGACATCTTACAAAAGGATTATTCTTTTTTTGAATTGTGTAGTTTGGCTGTTTTCTACACTTCGTTGACTAATGCCGTATTTGGAAACAGCTGGCCATGGGTGTGTCACCTGTAAAAACAAACATGACTATTAAGCTCAGCCCTTGATTTTCTCTGCTAGGGTTCTGAACCATGGCTGCCACCACCAGGCAAATTAATAACCATGGGAATTAATGGTAAATACACTCTGTATGCATGCTGCAAACAATAAGGCTGATTTTTAGGAGATGACAAAACAATTTATTTATGCTTTAAGGGTAGCAAAATGGCCTCGTTGATCAGAAAAACTTTCCATCCTATTTCATAGAATTATGCTGTATTCTGTAAGCATGTTAAATGATATTATCTATAATATGAGGTCATATTGCAGGAGACCTGTGGCTTATGTGAAGAGCAAATCACTGCCCTAGTAAAAGAGCTTTGCAAAGAAAGACCGTAAAAAGCATCCAAATTGAGAGAGGCAATGGAGAAAGCTATGCTTTGAAATATAGAGTAGCTCATATCACAAGCCAGATGGCCGAGAATAAACAGGTTACCATTTTTAATCAGTGGCTATTTCTAGGTGATATTTCCCTTTGTTATCATGCAGTCACTATGAGAGTGAGAACATTAATTTCCAGAATATTTATACACAAAGGACAAGAAGGAGAATTTTCTAAAGCAGCTGACTGACCTAACCTGAGTCAACTTGATTGAAAGCCTTTTTAGGAGCTTTTGAAAAATAACAGCCAAAGGGGTTTATTTTGTTTTGCTCTAAGTCTAGGCAAGAGCATGGGTCTGCTGGGATATGTAGGAAGTCTCCCCCGAGCACATTATTGGAGTGAATCTCAGAGGTCACCATGGTGGCTTCCTGGTTTGGTGCTAGCATGTCCTACACTGCTGAGCGATGCAGCTTCTGGTCATCTTGTATAGCCTGGCGACAGCCCCAGGCCTTCCCTCTACCAGCTGATCCACCTGTCTCTTGCTCCCCATCAGTTCACTTATCTACCTCTCTGGTGCAGGATGGGCACTGATACAGGAAACCAGAGAGACAGGCAGGTATTTTGGGTAGCACACTGGAGAATGAGATGCAAGTGCTAAGCCTGGTGCTTCTAGGGGCAGGGATGGGGGGTGGGGAGATGGTGGTTTACAGACAGGACATTTAGTTCCTACAACTAACTTGCCAAATGTTTCTTATAAATCCCCTATCTAAAATTGTAAGATCTGTCAAAGTTCCCTGGGATTTATAGCAGCCTAATAATCATACTAAATGTCTGTATTAGCACAGAGAGAACATGCATAGGGTGATTAATAGTTTTTTCTCAAAGTCATAGATGAAAATGAACAGCAGAGGAAAGGAAAATCTTCGTATTAACTCTGTGGGAGCTCCTGTATTAATTGGCACATAATCAGGTACAGCTGCTAATAATCATGCAGCTCTTTAAACCAACACACAGAGCACTGCCAATACAGCAGTATGAGCTTGAGATTAGAAAGTGTGCAAATATTCTTTAAAATTCAGGTCACTAGATGAAAGTCACTTTTTCTTACAAGCTTGCAGATTGCAGATCCTGGGTTCTACTTATGCCAAGATATGACAATGTGGAATTTCCTCATGTCGTAAACTGTTGCCTTCCCTACTTGGAGATCCCTGAATAATATCTGCCAGAAGATCCTTTTTTTTTTCCCGTGTCCTGTGTCTTGATAATACCAGTCTTCAGAGAACCAAGTCTTCTTGGTGCACTGGACGTTTTGCAGATTCTTTGTGGGACGTCCTTTTACTGGATATTGTTACCCTCTAGAGAAACTGCATATCTCAGTTTGCCAGAGCCACCACTGGGTCACACAACACCAGGCAAGTCCAAATATGGATTGTATAGCAACAAAGGATTGAGCTCTTGATTATGATCTCGGAAACAGTTATGAGCACAGCAAAAAAAAATCCCCAAACATTTTAAAAAAAACTACAGTGACTCTAACAACAGCCTCTTGTTCTAGTTGGTATTTAGGGTTTTTCCTCTCAGTTACCAAAGTCAAGGGGCCAATTCAACAAAATTCCTCTTTTATAGGGCTGGATTTCTGAGTACTGTCTTCCTGGGGTTTCCGTTAACCTTAATACTCAAGTGTTTTCTTATTGCAATTGAATGCAAACTAAGCTTCAAGGATCTCTCTGTTTCTTTAGTTACTTTGTGTCTCTCCCTCCTGCAGTCATGGCTGATACGTGTTCACACAAGCATTAATGAGGTATCTTTGACAGCACTGCTTTGTGGAGAGGTCACTGGAGGGCTTTTCCTGTTTGCTTTAGAAGGTAAGCTGAATTGCGTTTAGAAGTGTTTATGTAATGTTTTGTTAATCCCATAAATCTGCTTGTGCAACATTTATGTCTCTTGGCTTCATGGCACTTTTATAGTGACCATTCCAGCCATTTTGCTACATGCTAGTCATTTTAGGATTTGTTCTGCCAAGTGGAAGTATCTCAGGTTTACATTACATTGCTTTAAGAATGGCTTTTGGTACATGTGAAACACCATTTCTTGCAATCATTCAAAGCTCTGATGGTTTTTGTGTGTGTCTTTACAAAGCTAACCAGCTGCTGCATTTGTTTCTTCTCTCTAAAATACCATTTTCTGTCTTGGCCTAAACATTCTTAAGACTATTCAAAAATGCGATATGAGTTGAGCATGAAGGATGTCCTCTCTTCCCTTATTTGAGGTGCTTCCTTCTGTTCTTGTCTGCAGCATGCTGATTTATGATCTTCCCTCAATGAAAGGATAAATGAGCAAATACAGACACTTGTGCAAAAGATAGTGCTGGGTGTTGCCTGGTGACTAATAGCTGTTACAGTCAAATTAGCCAAGCTGCTGTGGAGACAAGTAATTAGCAAATAGGGACCTTAGAAACAGGAAAAAACATGAAGGGAGACAAACTGAGTTTAGAAATAGAGGCAAAGGTGAAACAGGAAGGTGTGTGTTAAAGTCCTCAAGTTAATTCTCGTCAGTTTTATTTGCTACTGCCTACTGCTACTGGATGATGATAGAATTTTTCTTTTTTTAAATGATCTAATTTTCTTCTTAGTCTGACCCTATGGTTTGGTTTTGCTGATAGGGGCGTGAAAGGTTTCCATGAAGGTTTTGTAATTTTGCTCCAAATGTGTTATTTCTTGAGTAGAGCTTGCCATATTTGTGCACTTCAGAGGCAAAAGCACAATAAAGAGTGTGCAGGGTGAAATCAAAAGTGGCTAGGTCTTGCAGAACGTTATGCTGATGTCTGTCAACTGTGGTGGTTGTTCTATGTCTCTTTGCAAACTCATTCAGAGTAAACAGGTACTGGAGAAACCCCTACAGCTCGAAAAATATGCTTGGAAACCTCTTCTGCTTTTACCAGACGTGATGTGTACACTTGATTCTATTGTTCAATGTCCCAGATGTGCAATTTCCTCTTTAAAATATGCAGCAGTTTCTTATCTGCATGCATAGTGATTTTACAGATGACATTATTATTATTATTGTTGTTGTCGTTATTATTATTTTCAAATAAGAAAACAGGTAATAAACTTTTTATTGGAAAGAAAAATATATATAAGGAAAAGAATGCAAAACTCTGAAAACTTGTGGAGTGTGAGAATAGAATATAAAAGAGTTACTGAAAACTCTGAAGAAAGGAGCATGTGTAGGAAACTGTCCTAAATTTGTGATTACCTTTTAAACTCTGACTCAACAGTTTGGTGTACTTTGTAAAATGTTTTTGGCTTGGTTGTATTTTAAGCTTATAGAATTCGTGGTTATTTTTCAGTTTTGAAAGATGCTATGCTAAAGAAATATGAACTACCAAAAATAGGGCACAAATCAACTCGGGTATTGTTGGTGATCTCATTTACAGTAAAGTCAAGCATTGAGCTATTTTGGATATATCCTTTGCATATCTCCCTCTTTATTTAGTGTGTAGTCAGCATTAAAAATAACATTTCACCATATGTAAAGAACAAGAAATGACCAATACAAAGCCAGGCTATCTGCCAATTAGATTTGTGGATTTTATTTTTTTTTTTTTGGGGGGGGGGGGGGGCAAGTATGTTGTTTGTTTATTAGGATGGGGTTTTTTCAAAGATCAAAACCATAATTATTATTTCATGGTTTTATGTTTAAAAACTTTATTCTTCATGGGGGTACGGGTCTAGAATCCCTAAATATTGTTTCTTTTTGCTGTTTTATAATAAGTAAGGACTTAAAGTGTAAGTGCTTGGAGTTTTTTCAAATACTTCAGAAGATGTACACTGGGAGTTGTCATACCTTTTCTGAAGGTAAGAATACATACTGTGCTTCCTTTGGAGTAAAGGTAGAACCAGTGAGCTTTAGCTGACATTAAAAGGTTTCCCTAAGTCAGTGGTTTGTGTGCATGCAAGATTTTCTGTAGGAAAAAAGGACTGTAATTCCTCAAAAGATTGTATGTGGTGTTACCATGAAGAAAATAGGCCTTTTTACCTCTTTGAACTGCAAGAGCAGTTTTGAAAATACCTTAATATTACTGTGATGAAATAAACTACAATTGAAATAGAACCTAAGAGTGAAAGGGCTTTTTCCCAATAACTTAATATACTTCATTTGCTGCAGGTATGTGCCATAGTTAAGATAAAAGACAATGCTGTGAAGGGATTAATAGTTTGATGCATTTAAGACCTTTATAATTCATATCTCTGAGGAGTATGCTCAGAAATAAAAAGCATACTGAAGACAGGTAATTTCAGTCCTGTCATAGGATCTTGGGATAGCAATATTGAACATTAAAGCAATAGACATAAAATAAACCAAACACTTCATTGGAAGAAACTGAAATAGTTTTGTTCAATGTGGTTTTCCTGTCAGGTGTTATCTCCCCTGTTGGAATGTGTGTGTCTGGGTCAGACCCTTGAGTAACTCTGACGGAGATCCTTGCTGTTTCTAGTTTCCTCAGGTTCTGGGAATTCAGTAAGTTGAAGCTTTATTTTTCTAGTGGAAAATATATGTGAATGATAATAATTTGCATGAATTATATGTAATACTTTGCTTATGCCCGTTCCACATGTAGAAGCATAGCTGTTACATCTGTTCATGGATAACTTCCCTGTTTCAAGCTGTCCCTTACGTCTGCAGAATCTGAAGTATAAAAGTAGAAATTGTCTTTGAAAGATATTGTGGGATGGTTAGTATTTTCCTTTAAGTCTCATTACCCTCATCCTGCTCTGGCTTTCCATTCAAAAGAAGTCTTGAAATGAGTTCACGTTCTACAGGCACTTTTCTGTAATCTGCAAAAAAAGGAACTTTCCTTTCTGTTTGCTCTGCCTTCATCTTGCTACCCAGGAACTTTATTTCTGATTAAGTTTTTAATTGCCATAAGAGAAAAAGACAGATTATACCTTTCTTAGGCCTGTTCACATAAATCCACCTGGGAGCTAAGAGGGCAGAGGAGAAGAAATTCTTGTCTCCAATGTTGCAGGTTCAGTCTGGGACAGAAAGCACACAAGGTTAGTTGTTGCCTGCTACCCTGGAGCCTTTTCTTTGCATATGTCCTTCTACTAAGTCAAGCTGGGGTCATGCAGAGACACATAAGTGCATGGGGAGCTGCAGTGGCGCCCTCAAGTGTCACAGGGAAACCTGAAGCTGGACACTGGGCTCCCTTGGGATGAGAAGCAGAATGAAATCATAGAATCATAGAATGGTTAGAGTTGGAAGGGACCTTGAAGATCATCGAGTTCCAACCCCCCTGCCATGGGCAGGGACACCTCCCACTAGACCAGGCTCCTCAAAGCCCCATCCAGCCTGGCCACTTCCAGCCACATCCACTTCCACGGGTGAGGCATCCACAACTTCTCTGGGCAACCTGTTCTGGTGTCTCACCACCCTTACAGTAAAGAATTTCTTCCTAATATCCAATCTAAATCTGCCTTCTAGTTGAAAAGCGTTACCCCTTGTCCTATCACTACACTTCCTGACAAAGAGTGCCTCTCCTGCTCTCCTGTAGGCTCCCTTCAGATGTCTAACACTGGGTGACCTCCTTCTGGTAATGAGGTTGTGATATAAGAAAAGTGCTACATGTCACATTGAAAGGAAAACTCTTTGCATCTGCAGCTTCAGCCCAGGAATGAGGAAAAAATTAATTTTTTATTTCAGCGTGCAAGCTGAAATTATAGACTTCTCATCAGCTACCTATGGCATATAAAACAAGTTTTATAAGACCTTCTGAAAGATGTGCTTAACTGAGAGATGTTCTTGATTATAGGAAATAATAAGCAAAGCAACTTTATTGTCTTGCCTTCTGCTTACTTCTTGTCTTGGTTCCACTTCATCTAACACTTCCCTTTTGTTAATCACTCAAAAAGCACTGTTTTCCTAGCACCTACCAACCTGTGACTCTCTCTCTTTCCACTTGCTTCAGAAAGATTAGTTTCATGTTATGATCCATCAAAATAACCCATGTAACACCTAGCTGCATAGATTGCAGTAGCAGTTTCACATCACTGAGAAAATCCCATCAAAGCCGGAAATTGTTTTCTTTATGTGAGTGGCAAGGCAATTACCGAGCTGAGTGACATGGCAGAGGAGTGCATTTGCACTAGCAGCTATTGCTATGGCAGAAACTTCTCACAGGAAAGCAGTGACTGACTGACATCCTTTGGTTTATTATTATGGGCCTTGTGTAAACAAAGTAGAAGCAATGACTGTTACTGTATTTCTAATCAACAAAGTGTTATGCCAGTAATTAGGTTTCAACTGACTTGCATCTCCTTTCTAGGCATTAATTGGAGGAAGATATGCAGATTGCTGGTTAATAATAGAACAGTTATAGTTCTATAATCACTTTCTTCGTGTTCATCATTTTGTTTGATTGCTTGTGTGGCAAACATTTGATCCTGCATGTGTCTATTTAGCTATCAGACTTTTATAAACCTCATTGTTTATCAGGTTAGTAACATCTTAAAGTGCCACAAATTGCAGAGCCTAATAGCACATATAGAACTTTATTTTGCAAAATAGATGGTGAGGCCTTTCAAAGAAAGCTCCAGATTGTCCAAACCACATATGGATGTCAGAAATGGGAACAGTGTGAGCTGTACGCTGAACCTATTTTAAACGCCCACTCATGCTTTCCAAATGCAGCACTCTGACAGTGAGCGGGCTTAGAGAATTTTGGGAACTTTAGTGCTTCTGTAAATAAAGGCTCTAGAAATCTGGTTTGGCAAAAGTGTGAATAATTACCATATTAGCTGCTTATTGTTGTGCTACTAAAACTGGAACCTAATGCACAGGTGCAATTAGATCATGGCTAACTGCAGAACATAAGAACAATATTAAACACAAAGAAAACAAAAAGTTTGCAAAGGTATTTTCATTGTTTTGTAAATAGTGATACAGGGCTCTAGGAAGGGAGGGAATAGCAATGTATTGCATAGTGGCAGACACATGCTTCTTCTAACAACCCACATCGGGTATTTTGTGGCCCTTGTGGCCACAAAAGCCAAATCAAAATGCATTTTCCCATAGATTTCAGTAGGTGTCACTTACAGGAGATAGGCTCTGCAGGTTTCAGTTTGTTCTGTACCTACACATTTCCAGCTGCCTGGAATATTCCATCTGGAGTATTAATATTAACGAATTGTCAGATCTGTTATTGAACTAAGAACCAAACGCCCATCCCCTATGCCTGGGCTTTAGTCAGTATGTCAGCCCTCCATAGACCAAGTCCACTCCTTGGGATTTTTCTAGGGTATGTTCTACTTCCTCTTTCCTGGTGGACCAAAGATAAAGTATTGGAGTACAGACAGAGTCAACTAATCTTACATAAAGGAAACTATGTTGTTAGGCTTAGTTAAGCTACTTACACCTCTTGAGGGAAGACAAAAGTGCTTTGGAATAATCATAGTGTAGGAGTGTGAACAAAGAATTAAGCAGAAATCCAGATGTATGTTTCATTTATACTAAAGTGAAATACTGTTTCTTATAACAGCTGATTTGAGGTTTATACATGAATCATAGAATGTTTAGAGTTGGAAGGGACCTCAGAGATCATTGAGTTCCAACCCCCCTGCCATGGGCAGGGAGAAGCCTCTAGGCAGTTTGTTATTCACTAGTTGACTAACATACACAGGAGTTAACTGGTTTGAAGTTCTGTGGCTTTGTGATTGCACAGGATTGCTGAGTGCTGCCTTCCAGTCTCCTTATCTAGCAGGAAAAGAGAAACTTGCTTAATTCTGGTTTTCCCCTTGTTACACCTTTATACAAATGACTCTCCATAAACTTGCAACTCGTTTTTAATCCATTCCTTGCAATATTGCTTTGAGAAAAAACATGAAGTAGCTCAAGAGAGAGAGCATGCCTTGAAGTAAAAAGCCTTGATGATCTCTCTGTTGGTGTCTGCTTCTTCCTAGTCTTTCATTTCTATGACTTTCCAGCAAGTAGATTTATTTTATATTTGAATTGGTGCTGGAATTCACACCATTGGGCAAAGTCTGATTATATCACATTAACCAATGGCTTGGGAGCAGCTTCAGAGAGGGGGCTCTTTCTTGAAGACCAGCAGTTTGTGAGTAGCTCGCAGTAAAACTGGAGACAAATGTAGGCACTTGCTGACATCTCTTCCTCCTTTTCTTGCTATGAAGCTGGGTATGTTTCATGTACATTGAGATGATACCAAATGGTGCTTATTAGGCATCTTTCACCACCATGATCATCCTGTTAGACCACAGCAACTGAATGCGTTGTAATCTCTAAAGTATATCCTCAAAGGCAGGAAAGTACTGTTACACCCTTGGAAGGGAAGCTTCAGCTGACCGAAGTCAGTTCCCAGTATTGCGAGGGGGCAGACCACTACCCTAAGAGGACAGTTTGGGCTACTTTCTCTTGCATATTAAAGGAGCCTTGAAGAATTACAAACCTAGCTGAAATTTACCTGTTACTTTAAAGAAATACGAAGATAAATGAGGGTGCCAGACTCTCAGTACCTCAGTCATACAGAAAAGCTGCAGCCCAAGTCACCAGTCTACCTTTCTTGCACTGAATCAAAGTGAACTGTGATTTAAGCAATAATCTTTATATATAGTGATGCTCCATAAAATGACCATAGAAAATGAAAGGAATCTAGTCTAATGCTGAAAGACAAGAAAATGAGTGGTGTGGTAGCTCTGCTAGGTATTGCAGAGCCTCTTTACTTCAGTGGAGTGTGTTTCAGAAGAAATAGTGAAAATTCCTAGTCTTGCCCAAGACAGTTTTAATTATTATGAAAGGCACTACACTGAAAGCATAAGGGCATCTAAGGTTCTTACTCACTGCAACACAATTGCAGAAAATGGAAATATAAATAAATAAATAATCATTGACTAGTAACAGCTAGCCACACCAAAAAAAAAATAATCATTGACTAGTAACAGCTAGCCACAACTTTATGAGCCAACAGGCCTGAGTATTTTCTGTTTCTTCTTGACCGTGCCTTTAGCTGATAACATACAGTTTATTTGTCATGGAGCCAATCCAGCCTCCTGTATGCTTAAAATGCCTTTTCCCACTGATCTGTCTGGTGCAAGCACAAGCTGCTTGTGCCATTTTCTGGTAGAGGTAGGAAACACCATCAGGAAATACATGTGCAAAGACAGAACAGACTGTTGATTAAATTGCCAATGTTGGCTCAGAGTGTTGGCCTGGATATTTCTGGTATGTCCAGATTATCCAAAACATCTTCACATCCCTCCAGATGTAACTTGCTTTGTAAATACTAACTATGTGATTCATTAAACACTAATACAGAGACTTATCCTCCCTTTTCTCTTTCTTCCTGTTTATCTGGATTACTTTACTCAGTCCCCTGTGACAATCTGATATCAGAGAATCATAGAATTGTCTAGGTTGGAAGGGACCTTTCAGATCATCTAGTCCAACCATCAACCTAACTCTGATAAAAAACAATAACCCATCACTAAACCATGTCACTAAGCACTATGTCAACCCATCTTTTAAATACCTCCAGGGACAGTGTCTCAACCACCTCCCTGGGCACTTCATTCCAATGCTTGATAACCCTTTCAGTGTAAAAATTTTTCCTGATGTGCAACCTGAACCTCCCCTGGTGCAACTTGAGGCCATTTCCTCTTGTCCTGTTGCCTGTGACTTGGGAGAAGAGACCAGCTCCTGCCTTTCTGCAGCCTCCTTTCAAGTTGTAGAGAGCTATAAGGTCTCCCCTCAGCCTCCTCTTCTCCAGACTGAATAACCCCAGCTCCCTCAACCTCTCCTCATAAGGCTTACTCTCCAGACCCCTCACTAGCTTTGTTGCCCTTCTGTGAACCCACTCCAGGATCTCAATGTCTTTTTTTGTGGTAAGGGGCCCACCTTACCTGTACTGAACCTGTACTGGTGGGGCCTGATCACCTAAATGTCCTTCATACACTGCATAATGGCACTCGGGATGATCTGTTCCATG
>VZRU01003688.1:3907-44821 GCA_013398155.1 Pedionomus torquatus
GGTTTTTTTGTTTGGGGGGGGGGGGGAACATGGTACTGATCATTTTACGCAGTGTCTAGTGACAGGAAAAACTGTTGCTACAGGGTTTAAAAGCACAGATCTGTTCTTGATTCTGGAAGAGAATTTGAAGTTGGTACAGTTACTTGTTGCTGCTAAACGTACACTAATTAAAAATACGACCACTCTTACAGACCATGATACTGTCTTGCCATACAGCTTTTGTTTGGTCTCGTAAATTAATAATGCAATATGTAGACAGCTTTTTATAAAGCTTTACATTTTTTCTAAGAAATCAAAATTTGGATGAAGATAGCTCTAAACATTTAATGTGAAAGGAAAAGGTTGTTTTGAAGAAATTTGTTACATACGTATTTCATATTAGATCCCTGAGGCTGCCATTGTACAATATACAGCACTGATTTAATAAATGCTGAATAAATAAGTAAATGGGTAACCTCAAGTGTAGTGGTACAAATACTAATAGGTACGGCATAATAAATATGCAATCTTTTTGAATCTCTTAGTTTACAGCAACTAATTTATTCAGTATTGTGCTGGAAGAACATTTTCAGATGATGTAAAACATATCACTATATATACTACCTTCCAGCTACCCGTTTATGCTGCTGTATAGTACAAAAATACCAATGATAGAACAATGTTTGTCCTGTAAATTTAATTTGATATTGGACAGTTACTGTCTGTACAAACTAAAACATATATGGTTGAAACTGTTCATTATATTTGCTATTTCTGCTTCACAGATCTGTTTTAAAGTCGAGCTGATTGATCTGGCTTTGTCTTCCATTGTAAATATTGTTATGTTGTTTTCTTTGTAAAACACATTGCGTTTGCGGTTTTGGGAGACTGGCTTGAAGCTCTGTATAGTGTTTATATTTATCTGACTTGGCTTTCCATAGAGCTACTTGCAGTAAATATGTGTTCATGTAGCTCCGTGTCTGGGTTTTATTTTTAAAGCAGCTTTTGGGTTTTTTTTCTGTCAGAAGTGCATTTCTTCTTGTGGCGACCGCTTTCTTCTTAAAGCGATTTTGTCACCCTGTGTTCCCTGAAGATTTGGAGAAGCTTTTAGCCTGTTTCAGGGGAGGGATCCCAGCTCCTGCAGTTTTCTCTGCCACTGAGTGTAAAAGGTAACGTACAGCAAAACACCCCAGTTGTTCACGGTGCTGGCAACCAACTTGAGTTTCTCAATGAAAAAGAAACAAAAATTAAAAAATCAATGCCTGATGCTTTCTGCTTTAAACACAGAAGACTCTGGCAATGTTTTGTTCGTAACTTTGCCCGTGACTGGGTATGGCAGCTTCGTGATCAAAAAGTACTAGTCCTGGAAGGAATTTTTAGCAGTGTAGTACCAAATAGGTTTCTGTCTTTAGGGTAGAAGGGAACAAGCATGGCTTGCCGGGGTGAGTTTGATACTGTGCTTTGATGTATTAAATAAGATCTCAGTGTGTAAAACCAAAGCACGTACGGATCTCTCGTTAGCTCAGGTAATGCATCACTTGAAGATAAATTGGAACTGAAGATAAATTGGAAAACACCAACAAAATGTAGGGCCTTTGCTTGCTTTTTTCCCCCCTTGCTGACATGAAGGATACGGCAATATTTTTGTGAGATGGGAAGAGGTTTTATCGATAGATAGGAGTGCATGTGATCTCCATAAATGTGGATGATTACTGTGAAATGTCAGGATTAGACTTTTCTCTAACAGTATCTGATCCGATTCTTACCCTGTTACTGGGAATAGTGCATTAAAACAACTCCCTGTAGAAGTCAGGTTTGCTGCAGGAACAGGATTTTCCTCAAATAAACCAGCCCCTTACCCAGGGCCTCAGTTGATAGCACGTAGCCTGCCTTGGGAAGCAAACAGTGCTGCTCAGATGTGGCAGAAACAGCCGTACCAGCAGCAAACAAACAGGGACCATTATCCAAACACTGTCAGGACTGTTGCAACAGTCTCACAGTAACTGCCTGAAGAGCCCTTTGACTGAATGTCTCGCTGGATCTGAAATGGGCTGACTGCTCCGGGGGGGTGGAGGACGTAGTTTTGCACTAATTTTTCAACCCCCTTTGGGTGAATCATTGACAGAGGCTCTTGCTTCTGAAGCGTGGTGAAAGCCCTCAATTAAAACCAGAAGGCAAGTTAGGCCTCCTGTCTGAATTTGAAGACAGTCGCTAGAATCTGTATTAAAAGTCTTTGTTTTGAAATACGTTGACCAATGCTAATGGCCCTTGTCTCTCTCTGAGCAATATGGTACTGGAAATACTGAAGTAACTGGGAAGGAGAGGGTCATAGCAGGGAGGCAGGACCTTCCCAGAGTTCCCCAGGTAACAATACAGTTTGTATTGTGGTGGGTTTTTGGGTGGTGGTTGTTTTTTTCCCCCTCATCCCTGCATTCTCTTGGATATAGCGATAGTCTTTCCTCAAATGTAAGTTTCTCCCCACATTTTTCCATGAAGGGTTGTAAAGCAGCGCACCGCGGGGCAGAGCCGGAGCACTGAGCTTGCTGTCTATATCCAGCAGGTAAGAACCTCTTCCCTCCACCAACCTTGTTAGAGCCATACCAAGCTCAGTTTCTGTGGGTTTTCTTCTGAGTCATTGAGTTAATTTAAAACTTTACTCTTCACCTCCACCTGCCTGTTACAAATGGTTTGAGTTAATAATCTTTCTTTCAAAAGCCAATAGTTCTAAATACCCTACATTTTAAAGGTGAAGGACTGAGCTCATCACTGCTCCTGCCTTCCGTGAGCAATAGTGTCCCGCTTTGGGTCTCTTGCGCAATTTTCAGCTTGTGTTCTAGTGGAAGCAGCCACAGCAGCGCTGCTGGGTTGTCTCAGGCAGAACTTTTCTGGAGGGACCTATTAATGTAATGCTGCTCACAGCAGCAGCATCCTAAATCTGGCAAAGTGACTGTCACCCAGTGGCAGCCCTAGAATGGCACTTCTGTGCCTTTCTGGCAGCAGCATACCGACAGCAGCGTACTCAAGCTAGAGATTTAGATATTCATATTTAGGAAATACTTGCAGATCAAAGTTTAGAACGCAAGTATCTGTTGCTTGCCAAATCTGTATCACTCAAGTTCTAAAACTACTTTTAAAAATAGGTACTTCCCCCTCTGATGTGAGAAATCTTCACTGTAGAATGGACTGACCTTTACAGCGGGGGACAAACTGCTGCCTGCTCAAGAGCTTCTGAAACACCAGGTTTGCCTGTAGTAATCTTGTTCGTTGTTCAGAAACGGTGCTGTGCTGCCCTGTGTGCCCGCTTGGACTAGGGTGTAGTGGATAGGTTGTACTTGGATTGCAGGATTTTTCAGAAGTTTAAATCCCAACTTACAGAAGAACTTGAGGTTGGAAGTTTTTTCCTTTTTGACCAGGATTATAATACGACTTTCCTGAATGAAGGAAGATGCAGAAAGCCCGTCTTAAGCAGAACTTTGTTCCTTAATACTCAAACAGTACAAATCCAAGTTAGGCATGAAGTTGCTGCTTTTAGGATTTGCACACAAGGATTCCTTCAGAAAGCTGCATTTTCTCACGCCTCGGCCCAGCTGCCATGGCCAGTGCACCACCTGCAGCAAGCCTGCAAGAGCAGGAACTGGGCCATGAGTGGAGAAAGGTACCGCACTCCCCCTCCGTGGAAGCTTTTGGAGTCGCTGCCGTCTGCGGGCACGCCAGGAGCTCAGCGGTGTTTCTGTCCGAGCTATTTTCTCTCAAAGCTACGGGGTGCCCTCGAGCGGCTGAAGTGTGCAACCGGTCCCCGTACAACTGAAAACGCGATTGTCTTCCAGGCTCCTGCTCAACGTATTAACTAGACCAGACTGACTTCTCAGGAGCAGTTAAGAGAATAAAAGCGTTAGTTAAAAACACATCAGACTTCAGGAAAAAGAGCCTTAACTGTAGGTGAAACGTGTTCTGAGCTGGATCACGTTTAGGCTATGTTGAAGACTATTTTAAGGCTCTAATGGTTAAAACAGGTTTTAAATTTTTAATAATAAATCTGCAAACACAAGCTTTTACCTGTAGTTTAATATTTATATACTGATGGATAGCACCTAGAGGCCTCAACCAACGTTTGAGCCCCCTCAATGTCTCTGCCCCAAAGAGCTTACAGTCTAAGCAGTCAAGAAGAAATAGAAAATAATAACCGTGCTTTTCTTTTATAGCTCAGATCAAATACAGGTCAAGTGATTTACCTGCTCTAAGGCACAGAGTGTGGTGGGAATTAAACCAGCATCCCTTGAATCTCTGCTGCAGCTCTCAGTTAAAAGATGTTCCTTCCTCTCTAGACCATTTTTCTCTGAATAAAAATTAGCCCAATTGGAAAGCTCAGCCTGAAGCTGGTTAAGGTTCAGGACTGTTCTCCAGGCTGAGGTAGGAGGCGCAGGAACAGAACAGAGATGGTATCTGTCACAAGTGTAGCTACTTTACATGTTTTCATTTTCTGCGGTCATAATTTTCTGCCACAAGACCAGCTGTTCTGGGTGCTATCTACCTTAGACCAGAGTGGTTTCTCCTGCCTTTTGGATTCAGCGGGCTTCGTTTTATGTGCTGTGAGAGAAGCCCAAATCTTAGAAAGATGCACTATTTATGCACTGCTAGAACCACCATGTTCTGCTCTTTCCCAGGCCCCCAGACACAAACGCTTCTTGTTGGTGAGCGCAGGACAGGCGCTGTCGGGTAGAGCTCTTTCCTCTGGATGCTCCTTAACCTGAGCCTCCATTCTTCTGCTTTTTTGGGGGTAGGGAGAGACTGTTATGTTCATTTTAGGCTTCTGAAGAGACAGCAGTAAGATATGGGCTTGTCTAAGTAAGAGACTTACTATTTTATTTCAGCTTTGGTAACAAGTTCTTGACTTGGAGGTAGCAGCAGGTTCAGTTTATTTCTATATGCATCAGCAAACCAAAATAAAATGAGTTGAAGGATGCACATTGCTGAATTGCCCACTCTCTACCAACGTATATAACTGCAGCTAATTGAAAAAAGACAAAGCTATTAATAGTTTGCATTTTAAACTAAAGAACTTCAGTTTCATACTTAGTTGAAAGCTTTTGAAATCAGCACCAATCTCATTGTATAAGTCACTGCCACCTGGTCAGTCTCAGTCCTATGTCTTTTGTCAAATGTGCATAAACCAAGGAGATTTCAGATGCTCCCTGTTTACAATGATAACTGAAAGGTAAGAATGAGTAGCCATTAGCAGATAAATTACTTAAACAAATACACTTCACCTGTATAAAGCAGTATGTTAATTCACAAGTTAAGTTGTATTGATAGTTGAGGTGGCAATACACAACAAAAATATTAAAGTATCATCACTTGAAAAATAGTCTTGTTTTGTCAGAGAGCTCCGTGTATACATAAGGGTAAATGAAACAGCACTGACCACAGAAGCTGAACAGTCATGCATACAAAAAGTGATCGTTTTTCAGCTATTGCACAAGTAGTGACACTCCAAGACATACGCAGGAGGATTCTTACACAATAACATCAGAAAGACTGCATGCACCATCTTTCAAGGCCTTATGTGAACTATACATACGCAAGGGTTGCTGTATACTGTAAATACATTGTGGAACTATATAAATTCACATAAGATTAAAGGATTGATTTGTAAATAGGAAAAGATCAGCTCCCACCAGCTTATGCTTTGTTTTCATTCAGACGGTTTCTTCGTGCAAACGCTATTTTGGATGATAATGATATTTGGTATGATACTGCTTCAGAGTAGAGGTTTCCATAAGCATAATCTTAAATACTTTGGTAACTGGATATTCCCAAGGAATGGGTTTTGTTAAACCAAACTGATTACTAAAATGTGAATGTGACTTATTCAGAAAAGAACGATATAGAATATGGCTAATAATTTTACGTATTTTCACAAGATACAAAACCACCCCAACCTCTTCTAGCACAGACAGAACCACTGGTAGCTCAGTGTACAATATTTAAAACCCCGATCAAAATGACTTCAGAATAATTGTGCATTCTCCAAATATATCAGGTTGGCAACTGAGGAAGGAAGTGAAACATTAAATGAATAAGCTGGCATAAGAGGGGTAAATTCTCTCTGTACTACAAGTTTCATAATAAAATACTGCTGTTTGTTTTCATTTTAGACATAAGCATTTTTATATCAGTCTTGTTTGTTTTTAAATGACTCAAAGTTTCGACTAAAAAGGTGTTTACACAATATACACATTTCAGTACTTACAAAGAGAAATAAGCTTAAAATTTCATATTAAAAACCTGGGATAGAGTAGGGTTAGTAGCACCATGAAAAATGTTTTTCAAAACTGTAGTCTTGTTATTTTAAACATACTCAGTGCGTCGTGTTTTTCTTTATTCTCTTGGTTGATGAAAAAGGTGCTGTTTTGGTACAGGGAGAGAAAGGAAAAATTTCATCTTCTGATCCTCTGCGAACCTTAAGTTCTTTTCTGGTTCCAAGAGATCAATTCTTTCATCTTAGTCCCGTTGTCAAATATGTACCAAAGAACCCTTAGTTTGGCACACGAGTGAGGTACACTTGAATCTGCGTGGTTAAAACAGTTTGGATTTGTTTTGTTCTTTTCTTTCTGCACAGTAGCACCATTGTTGCAGCTGGAAGACAGTGCATCTTAGGAATTTTCAACTGTTTTATAAAACATTCTCCAAGACGTTACGTCTTCTTCATGCAAACTTGACAACGACTAATACGCGTCCTCAAGTCTCCAGCTTTCAGTGTCTCTGACTGAGGTTTACTGGTTGACAGACACAAAGGTAAGGTTGAGTTAGCCTTTTCTTTGTTTACAGAACCCTTCCTTTAAACTTCTACTTAACTCACAGCTTAAGATAGCACTTAAGTACCTAAGTGTGGAATTCGTCCTGGATTTGAAAGTTTTCCTTAAGAGTGGTCTTTCTGTATGTCTTCAACACCAGGAGCCAGGTGCTGAGTTTTGCCCAGCATCTCAGTACGCACAGGGTGCACTAAGCAACAATCTCGGTCTAGCAAACACCAAAGCCAGTGGAAGATGCATTTTGTACATTTGAGATGGTATTTCGGGTGTCTTTGTAGCCTTTGGGTTTCTCAGTAGAAAGGTACTTTAACAACCCATGAAAAATACTGTTGCGGTGAGAGATGCATTTAAATGACAACTTTACCAAATTATTTATTTATATTCTGAGAGGGTAGAGAGGCAGGAGATTAATGTAACGTGTACTATGTGTGTATACACAGCAAGTCCAATTCTTAAAAGTTTTCTTTGTAAAGATAGAATAAAAAGGGAAGCTGCGTTTATGGGAGACAAAAGTCAGAAGTGCATGGTAGTCACTTGTTAGCAGGCCCTTTTCACTAGTGAATCGCCACTGGCCAACTCCCCTGAAAACCTAAGAGCGGTGATGATTTAATGCACATCAAGTATTGCACTTGTAGGTGTTACACAAGACCAACATAGGGGCCACTGCTGCTCAATGTGCATAGGAGTGCACACTGCCAGCCTTCTACCACAACACGACATTTTTCGGTTTGGTGGCATTGGGAATATTTCTGAGGTTTTTATCAGTACACAAAAAGGGCAGTAGAAATTTATTCTATGAAAGGAGATTTTCTTTTTTTTTTTTTTTAAATGGTTTTGCTAAGATAAAAGGGAGAAGGTTTGAGGAGCTGAGAGACTGCAGCTGAAATGCAAAGCTGAGGACAGAATGTCCATTGGGTTCCTTGCTGCCAAAATGTCACCCTAGTTCTTCTGCAAAGTACTGGAAAAAATGCTTGCCACACAAGGGTATGAAACCTCCTTCACACAAGACTTTTAAAAACAGGTTATAGCAACACCTGCCTTAAAAGTATGGTTGATCTTGCCCTTCATACCTGTTCCTTGTATACATCTGTGAACTATTTTTTCCAATATTTGACTACTGAAAGGCCTGGCAAGGAAAAAACCCAACAAAATCTATCTTTTTTTAGGCTCTAAATACAGTAATTCCAGTAGGACTACTTTCAGAGAAGGTATTACTAAACGTGAATGAGAATTGACATAAAAAGGATCTGACTCCCTGCAAAACAGAATGTGCCCTAGCAAGTTTTTACATAATATTAAAGACTTAAAAAGGAAACACTTGAAAAACTGGTTGTGAGGGGGGAAACAAACTAAATGATTTCCCTTTATCCCTGTAAACAAATCTTTTTTGATCTTCAGAATAAATTCACTTTCCAAAGCTTTTATTCTGGAATAAGGCAATACACAAGAAACAGGTTTTCTTACCTGAACATTTCTGACACCTCTACAGTTGCCAGCCAGAAACTATATGAATTGGCATAGTAATTACAAGTGCCACGACCATGGCATTCAATAAACGGAGCTGAGCGGAATTCTTCTAAACAGGATCCAGGTGATGCCAAGGCCTGTCCAGAGCCCTCTGCTCCAGCACTAGTGTGCTGGTGTAGGGGTGGAGGAAAGAAACACAGAAACAAGAGTCTTGTAATACATGCTAAAAATTAAATAGAACAGCATTCAGCTACTAAAAGAGCCACCATTCATTCTTGCTTGAGATAATGTGGTGTCAGACACCTCCATAAATATCAGTTACACTGGGCTCTGGGTACTGGAACATCACTGTTAATCTTGGCTACCCTGGTTAATAGTTGAAGGTAAAGGCTTTCCAATGACAACCATTGTGGTTTTTAACGAAGTCCTAAAGCAGCTAGTTGAGGATACAAGTGGGCACCACCCACCTCTGGAGTAGGAGACAGTTCTTACCATCATGAAAGAGTAACCAATCCAAAGGGATTCCCAACCTGAAGGACACGAAGGAATCTGAATGGTCTGACTGTGGACAGCTATCACCATAGCAGGAGCTTCGCACACTACACATCTGGGCACAGGGGAAGTATCAGAGAAACACGTGATATTAAAATACAATAGGAGTATGTTTTATTAGGAATTCTTGCACAGAGAAAGGAAGGAAGGAAAACTAGCCTGTAAGAGGCTAGCCTATTAATCTAGATGTCTACTTCTCAAGTATTTTCTAGCTGCAGTAAGACAGTATTGTGGAGTGCAAAATCTGTCTGTATTTCCACTACCAACCATTCTGTAAAATACTGAAGCAGTTCCTGTAACAAAACCTGGAAGCTCAATGTCCCCAGGTGAATGCCTTAATACTAGAGCTAATGGCTCTCATGTTCTTTCCTGTCCACGGCAATCTCGCACTGCTGCCTACATCACCTCCTCAGTCAAGGAAAGTACTTACAGCCTTTTGGCAACTTAATTATCACTGCTGCACACAGACAGATCTTTTAAGACAATGAGTACTTTAAAACAAGTTATTTTCCTAGTATTTCCTAGAGCAAAACATGACAGATTAGTCTCCTAAAATCCAGCCTGCACACTGGAAATACATGGATAACATGCACTATTTATCCAGAAATTAAAAAAAGAGACCTGCTAGCCTGCTTTGTCTCACCGGCTAATGAAGGGCTTGATGCTTTGCCCAGTCAGTGGCTCCATGCTCATTGGCATTGGCTGTGGAGTTGACAGCCAGTACGAATAGTCATTCCTTGATGCAAAATTACAGACATTGTTGATGTTGCAGAACATGAAGGGCATGGTGCTGAAACGTCTCAGACAGCTCCCAGCAGTACCTACAGGGTAAGACACATAAAACATGACAGCAAAGTTTTCACTTCGTTGCTTTATATAGCAATTCTTTGTGTATTTTTCCTCTGCATCTGTGAGTGCACAGTGCTATCAAATTGTCACACAGAGGGGAAAATTTAAATTCCCAGTTTTGGTTTACATTCTTTTATCCTGAATTATAACGTGCAGCCTCTGGAGGCAATAGGTCTTAGTATGCAATCCTCATCCTCATCTAAGGAATCTTTAAGACTGTCATATCTTCTGAGAACCAGAACATTTGAAGAAGCAGCTACAACTGCTTTCCCCTTTAAGGCCAAGCATACAGAATATCTCACCCAAATCCTGGCCGTGTGCTCTCTCATTTCCTTGCACGTATAGAAGAGAGAATCCATCATATATTCTTGATGTTCCCTGTGGACATAGTGGTGTATCCCTGGTCTGGCTGTGCCGAGTTATAAGGAATCCATGAGCAACAGAAGCTGTTCCAGGAGGACCGGGTGGGCCCTGTAAGCCATCAGGACCAGGAGGTCCCTGTATTCCTCGTGAACCTGTTCACATGAGGGAAACGCAACACATTATTTATTAACGCCACTTCTTGCTCTTTTAACACTAATGCAGCTCCAAAAGGTAGCATGGTTTTATGATTAAAATAAGTGAGTGAGTTGAAGGACCTGGTATCTGCTAAGACAATCTTCCTCATATTATTTTTTCACCTAAGTGTGGTTAAGTCACTGAGGCTGTCATTGCTAGTTCTGAAATAACAGCACAACTTCCCTGTGTTGTAGGGGTACTGTGAAGTTAAAGTATGTTCAGAGCTGTGAGGCATTAAGATAACAACTGCAGTGGACATAACAGCTGCTGGAATGGATCCAAATCAGCTTCCTAGTTCCAAAACGTATTAATGTGTGTGTGCAGCACAGTAAGATAACACTGAAACATCTGGCTTGAGATCAGAAAATAAATGACAGAGCCAGAAACAGAAGCAAGTCTCGCTCTAGGGCATGCTGTGGTAACACCTGAGCCAAATCTCACCAAAATGAATAGAAAAGCTGCAGTCAGTTTTGGAGTAGGTCACAAAAAGTAGAAATAGGCTAGAACAACCTTGACAGACAGCAAGAATCAGTCACACGACTGAGAAAGGTATCAGAAAACGCATTTGTTCTTGAACAGCAGAACTATCAGGAAACAGAACTGCAAATATTTAGACTATCTTGTTCCACAGTCATTACTATTTACATTTTTTCACAAAAATAATAACAGATTTTGAAGAGCTACTCCGAGAAAAAGTGGAAAAAAAGACATTATGGATTACTGTGCTGTTTAGCTGCTTAATACTTTTTCTTACAAGTTGCAGTATATAGATAATTAATATGTATCCTCTTCTTTGGAAAATGGTCCCAGTCTCTAGTCTGATTTCTTTTCTCAAATTAAATTCAGTAATTGTAAGCAATAACTGCATGGTAGCATGATCTCTGCCTTTGGCGAAACACATTCCTTTATGAAGTGTTTTTCCCCATTCCTGATTTCCATGCAAAATTAAAATTATTTTACTAATCTCTCTCTTCTGTTTCTTACTATCTTCATTATCTCCTGGGCACCATTAAGCTTGAGATAAAGCACTCCACAATGTTATTCAGCAAGATCAGCAATGCATCAGTTCCAAGAATATTCCAAACCAAATTACGTTCAGCTACTTGTAATATTTTTGCATTAAGAAAATCCTAAATTTATTATTTTAGTATTATTTCCAGGAGGCGCAAAGATTTCTCTTCCCAGTGTGAGCGTGCGGTCACAAAAGGGAGCATCTCTTCTTCCACTGTGTTCTCGTAGGATAAACACCATACCTGGTTGGCCTGGAAGACCTCTGTCTCCTTTACGTCCTGCTGGGCCATCAAAACCAGGTAGTCCATCTCGCCCTGGGTCACCAGGAAGACCAATTGGACCTAGAACAGAAAAGTTCGTAAGTGAAATAAAAGCTCTTGAAATCTCACTACAGAAATGTTTAAATTGTCTGGGCCTGGTCTATTGTTTCTTCATGATACATTAGACAAGAACAGACCATTAAATCAGATTTTTATGGTAGATCCCTATGCTTATCTATTACCTCTTGCTGAATTCAGTAACTTTTCTCTGCAGCCTATGCCACGTGACTCGCAACCCGCAGTCAGCTGTACTTAGTCATTTTATCTGCAGCCAGCTAGGACCATACCTGGCAATCCCTGTGGGCCTGGCAATCCAGGTGGCCCTTTTGACCCAGGCTCTCCTGGTGGACCCGGAGGACCAGGGTCACCTTTGACAACAATGCTTCGTCCGATGGTACCTGGTATACCTGGTGGACCTGAGAGAAAGCAGCTTAGTATTAGATAAAACAAGGTGGAAGAGAGTATTAGAAACAGTTTCTGGTATTTTTTTTATTGCAAAGTCAGAAGCCAAGAGCTCTATTGATGCAAAGAGTAAGTGTGTATATATAAGGCATAAAAAGTACTTTTAGAGATGCCCCCTTTGCCCCCAAAGGACAGCTCTTGTAGGGGTTAATCCATGTAAACTGGATAAAGAGTCTAAAATATAGTAGGATTACATCTGTGACTAAAAATATAGCCTGGAATTGTCTTTAAGTTGTTGCTCACTTAACTACTTTCATTGCTGTCTGAGACTGACTCAGTCCTACATCCATGTAACATTCTACATGGAGTAACAGTGACACTACCCAGGAGTCTTACCTGGTGGGCCTGGCAGTCCTGGACTGCCTGTGAGGCCAGCGGGTCCTGCAGGTCCAGTGGGACCCTTCATACCTGAAACATCAAATGCACATAGTTATACAGGGGAAGAACCTGCTATCTTGCAAAATCCACTGCAGATTTTGCAGGCCAGAATCAGGCCTCTCTTCTCCCTGAGGGGCTGTTACCATATCTGGAGGTTTTCACTTGAAACACTAATTAAATACCTGGGAATCCTGGAACGCCTGGAACCCCGGGGTCGCCCTTCATTCCATTCAGACCTGGACGACCAGGATCCCCCTGAACAGAACAACTTCACATTACTCAGACGGTTTCAGAAGGACAGACAGAAGAGGCGTCTGAGGGACAAATAAGCATATTTCGGGTCTATGAACTAGTGCTTTGAAGGGTGGAGGCACTGGGTGCTGTTGGGGGATGCTGTCACATGAAGTGTACATTGACAGCTCCAGCTCCCGCAGGAATGTGATGGGGATATCCTGCCTAGATACTGGGGCATAATTAAGGAAAAGACCCTCTTACTTGCTAGAAGACAGGGTGTTAGCTACCATATTTTTGCTTCTGCTTTACTATAAGAAAAGCACATATTCCACCCAAATATATTGAATTTTCATTGCATTTAAAAATAAACTAGGAGGAAAACTCCATTTCTTGTAGTACCTGGCGTCCAGGGGGTCCTTGATCTCCCTTTTGACCAGTCAGACCAGGTGGGCCAGGTGGACCCGGGTTCCCTTTTTCCCCTTTAAGTGCTCCACTGCCTGGTGGTCCTCGAGGACCTTCTGGACCTGGTGGACCTTAACATTGCAGAACAAATATGCATATATCAGTACATATCAACCACTCTCCCAAGTCTGTGCCTTCAGTGTAAGAAAAACAAAAAAAACCAAAAAAACCCCCATATTTTGGTTTGACTTCCCAATTCTATTTCAATGCTGAATTCAGGATAAACTAAAAGGAAAGCAAATAGAGGGATTATTTGCACTACCCAAATTGGGAACCAAGGCTTCTTATCTAGATGATGGAGATAAGGTGGTCTTTCCAGAAGGCAGTGGAACTCACCTGCATTAGAAGCTTACCAGTGCCTTTATAGACCAATGCTTTTATAGGAGCCAAGAAACCCAAAATTAGGTGGCACAAATATCCCCTCTGATGATCTGCATTACATTCACCATCTCTTAAGTGCTATTTTAACAGACTGAATTCCTTTTGATAGCCAGTCTCAACAATGTAAAATATTGCTTTTTTTCCTTTTAGAATTTATTATATGAACTGAGGAGTCCAGTATATACCATCTACTGACTGCTGGGCAGCAGGAAGCCCATCATTCTGCCTTGTCTAAATACTGATCTGAGTTGCAAGAAACTTCCTCTTGTTGAATGACTCTCCCTCCAATTGATTTGTCTATTTTTAGAATTACACTGTGTAAATCCAACGGGGGAACTGGGCTGGTCTTTAAATATTTTCCCGTTGCTACAGCCGTATTAATCCAAAGCAAAGCAATGGATTTAAATTAAATGGAAGTATTTAGAGAACTGAAATATGAGACCCCCTTTATGACACCATCTAAATCGAAGGTTACTGATATTAACTTGTGGTAAAACAAACTGTTTGCAAGTGCAACTGCAGCTAATAACATTTTACAAGCTAGATCTTATAATTGGATTAACAAAAGGACCTCTTTGCAGGACAGTGCTATGACATTCTTCCCTGTAGTACAACAAATCCAATAACATTTATCAGTCTGCTGGATTTTCAATTCTTCTGCAACCTCAAATAATTTAACATCTCCTTTGACATCCTTGTAGTCTATACTGAGTGGATGAATTTGGTGAGCTGTATTTCTGCATGCAAATCTGAGTATAGCATTCCTTCCAAAATTTTTCTTTTTAAATCAACAGCAATTTTGTACCAGATTTCACACACACCCTGTAGCAGTTTCAGCTACAGAAAACATCCCATCATGCAAAGATTTTTTGTGTTCGTTTTGCTCTTTTATACTGGTCTAGTATGGGTACATATGCAAAATAATAACAGGTTACCATCTGAGGCATGCTAATCAAACACATACTGCAGGGTAACCGTAGTCCTTAAAAAGATAGTCATAGAATTACAGGAAAACATCCATTTCTCTTACATCAAGTGCAATGCAGTAAAATAAATTGACCGAGTTAAGAGTCTAACCTGGAGGACCTGGAAGGATCAGAGTTCACCAAAGCCCAATGATCGATGTTAGAAGGGTCAGACATCACACAGTACAAAACAAGATTACTAGTTAGAAATAGCACAGATGACAGCATATACACTACACAACAACCCATTTCACCAGCATATTTTGTATTTACAATATAATCCACATGCATGCATAAAACCATACATGAATACACAATGATAGGTATTTTCAGATACAAGTTATTCTGGTGACTAGGCTCTACTAAGATTAATTTGACAGTTCATTGAACAGCAAACTTAAAGCTTTACTAAAGAACGTGTTACTGCTTTAACATTACAACTGAGGCCTGTGACTGGTTAGTCCTACACACAACGGGGTCTGGGCTATCTAATCATTTCACTGACAATATTCAACATCAGGGGCCTGGAGCTTGGCAAATCTGCAGGTAAATTGTGAATGGCAACTTACACTTGAGCAAAACTCTGCTTTTGGCAGGGAGAAGTGTGATTAACAGAAGGACTTACCATCACTAATCAGGTATGAGCCTCAACTATCTGTGAATACAATTCTAGGACTGAAAAGTAGGCTTATACCCTCTTCAAAACGGTAAGCGGGATTGACATGGATCTAAAGGGCTGCAAATGCTATAAGCAAAAATACAGCGGAACTTACAAATTTAGAATTTATTGTCTTTGATGTTGGGATTATTTTTTCTTCATAAAAATACCCCAAGATGATAATTTGCCTGTCTAAGGTTATTAAGGAGAATGGCATGTGATAACATCCGTAGAAGTCATTTAAATATCCTCTTTCAAGAGGTAAGCTGGTTGTCCCTATCATGCTGCTCCTGAATTAATACGTATTTTCGCTCTCGTGCCACTTGCATCTTTCCTGTCAGTGAAATGATTTAAGTATATCAAAATACCATGGAGCAATTTGTAGCTAAAATCTACATTAAATATGTCAGGTTTATTTCAATGCACTATTTATTACATATTTGGTAAATTATTTTAAATACTAACTGTCATACAGTTGTTAAAAATAATGACATGGACATTTCATTGTTACTGTTAGGTATTTACAAACTCTATTTCACTGTCAGATAAGTTTTGCTATGATTTATAAACCTGTCCTATACTTGTTGATTATTGAATTCCGTCTGGGCAGAGTCACAGGGTGGAACAAAGCATGAAGCAACTGCTGAGATCCTCTCAGCACACCCATGATGGTAGCCCTCTTTGAAAGCGTGGTTACTGCTTGCGTGACCACAGTTTAATTAAAAGGCAAAGCCACATTCATTTTTTTATATTACTGCATAAAGCTAGGATTCAAACATCAGGAGCTACCACATTTGCTACCTCACTGTGCTTAGGGCAGGACACTACAACTTAAAGCGTATTCCTTTATTCAATTTTGTTGACAGTTCTTTGCTTCCTGAAAGTGGTCATAGCAAAACCTAAAGACATCATTATTATTACATAGATATACCAAGTCATTTGCAATCTAGACACAGATATTAAAAAGCTTCCCAAGAGCTGGCTTGTGCTACATGCTGATATGATAAAATTATGATAAAGTTGTGGAAATGAGCCTCTCCTAACCAATCCTGTTCCACTGCCCTGGCATTAGGGAGGGGAGGACACTACGATTCTGTGGTTCATCTTCATTAAGTACATGTTAAAGGAAGAGCTTTCCTCATTTCCTCTAAATATGCTGGTGAAGCAAAACAATGGAAATAAGGATTTCTCTGCACTGAGAAGTTACAGTGCTCTAAGCTGTGAGTGTAAAGCATCACTGCTACTATGTATAAATTTTCCCACTGACACTGTTGATATAAAAGAAACATCTAATTTGAGTCCCTTGAGAGTATCCAAAATCAACAGTAGCAGGTGTTACAAAAATGAATACTCTCACTTGCCCAAGCTGCAAACACAATTACACAGCAAAGACTTGGGAGGACAGCCAGTGTGCTTTTTTAAAGATGAAAATGAATATACATTCTTTTCAACTGTCCTGAGAATAAATATCCCTAGAGGTGTTCAAGGCCAGGCTGGGTGGGGCTTTGAACAACCTGGTCTAGTGGGAGGCGTCACTGCCTGTGGCATTGGCTTGGAACTAGATGACCTCAAAGGTCCCTTCCAACCCAAACCATTCTATGATTCTTCAAAACATGCTAAAATGAGTTTCATGTTCATGGACACTTTATAAAAGCCTTGTGAATCTGGACCCACATGATCTTCCATCATGGGGAGAGCAACCTATGCTCTTCCAACATCAGTCCTACAACAACATGGAAGAAGAGATCAAAAGCCAACTCTGAGCTTTTCTTTTCTACCACAAATTATAAGGTATATCTGAAAAATGACTCAGCACATCTACGTTTAGACACCACAACAGTATATACATTCATTTTCATGCAAAGTTATTATTTTGGAGTTAAGGGGCTAACCTGAGGGACCTGGGAGTAGGGGGTCAGAGTTCACCAAGGTCATCATTAGAACAAGGGGAAAAACATCAAAATTGTTAGAAATATCAACAAGCTAACATATTCAACTAAACCTTTCTTTTTAGATTTAGCTCAATATTCCTTTACATACAGTATGCAAAACACCAAACTATTATTATTCATAGCAATGAAAACAGATGTGTGGAGTAACAGCAATGTCGTGTCGCCCTAGAAATTGGCTTAATTCTCTAATTAATTAATAAATCTGTCCCAGCACCATCTATAAATGCTTTTTTTAGGGGCAACTCAACTGGAGTCAGAAAACTGTTTGACTTCATCTCTTTTGCTAATCTTAGAATATGCCCAGAAGTCGACAACAATCACTATACACATACAGCTTCTGGCTTTATTTATCTCCCTAGAAGCGGGGTAATTTGACAGTCACACAGCTGCTTTTATGACTAACTGCCTTATGTTGAAATGTTACAAAATCAGCATTCCAACAATAGACTGTGTTATCATTTGAAACAAAAGGCTGGAGTGCTGATTGTACCAGAATGGCAATAATAGTTTGGTTTATCCACATTAGTTCACGCATAACTAAGCAAAACAAATGCTTTACTTTATACATTGCATGCAACAAAAATGGAAATAAGAGAAAGGGAGAGGGAGAGAGAGAAAGAGACTGAGAACATGGCTGAGCAGAACCTCACTGGTTGTTGCCAGTGCTCATAAAACTGCACTAAATGAGCCCCACCATTCCGCTGCCTCCCCAGCTGATTGGAGTCAGTAACCACCTGATTTATACAGTAAAATGTGAACAGGATGCGAAGCTTCATTAAAAACACCAGTGCTACAGCAGAGCATAGAATCTCACTTGGTAGTTGTATTATACATCAGGAGCAGCTTAGCTGTAATCGACCAATAGCTTGGTTTGACAGTAGTCTCATTTAAGGAGACTACCTATATCTGGGCTCAAGATACAGCAATAAGCTTGTGCCAGAGCTGGGAGAGGTTCACTAAAGTTCAATTTTTCAAGAGCAGTATCTAAATGCAAATAGCATCATATGACACAAAATATAAATCAAATTCTAATACATGTCAGGGAGTTGCTCAGCAATGTTAACTCGGTATAGTGGTTCTTTCATTCCCAGAGTTAGTTGGTGCAGGAACAAAATGCAAACACAGAATGGAAAGATGAACACGGCATGATGGTGCACTGAGTCCGTGGGAGCCACATGACGCAATGGAGGAATGACTTATGTTACATGACCCGCAGATGAGGAGGCAGCTATCCAATTTGATCATGCTGTGATACTAGTGTGAATTTGATTGTCATGACTCTTAAAGTGATGGGGTTTGTTACGTTTGGTTTTTTGTGCGTGATGACGTTTGCTGATCACGTGACAATAATCAGGCGTTGAAAAGTCGGTATTGTGCTCGCTAGATGATTACTGTGGCAGCATGCGGAGAATCTCCCGTTTATTAATGCATTAGATTTTTGCTGCTAGGTATCAAGAATTCATAGAAACTGAGACTGTTTTATTTTTAGATACTGTTACTTTTGGCAACAAAATCCTCTTGTTGCCCTCAAACATTAAGACCTATGTCACGAGGCTTGAACTTATCCATCCAAATAAATTGAAAAGGTTTAAAGGCTGATAACCTACCAGCAAAATATGAAAGTACTGGCAGATACTGATAGGTATGTATCACGCTTTTACCTGGCCTTCCTGGAACACCTGGTGGGCCAGGGCTACCTTTAGGACCTTCCAGAGGTGGCCCTGGTAATCCTGGTGGACCTGGTGGGCCCTGTAGACCAGGGAATCCCTGGAAACCTGGTTCTCCCTTCAGACCTGGAAGCCCAGGGGGCCCTGGTGGGCCAGGTAATCCCAGTTCTCCTTTTTGCCCTGTAAAATCAAAGAGACACATTTATGACTACCGTTACAATTTGATATGTAAAGAAGTCCAAATGTCAATTTGCAGCGCCATTTCTCTCTCCAGCAGGAGGTGCAAGCCTGTCCACAGCTCACTTCATTTGTCCAGCGAGACAGTATAAAACTGTTCTAACATGCAGAAAAGAATGACGGCTGGTAATTCTTGCTGGAGAAAGTACCATAGCTTCTGGCATGTTAAAAAGTCTTACTAAGTCACTCTTTATTACTCAATGATGCTGTAATTCATAAACATCCTCTGAGTTTGTAAGCCTACAAGCAATGCTTTCTGTGAAGAAATCTGCCAGTATGACGACTTCATCATTTTTTTGAGCACTGCTGGAAGTTAAGACATACTTCGAAAATTTTCAAATAAGCTTGAAGTATTTAGGACCTTTAATACTACTGGAAAATAATATAACTTAGGTTGTGAAGTTGCTTTTGAAAATATAGCAAGCAGCTATATTTTCAAAGCAGCTTCATTTGTCATCTGGTGTATGAATATTTTATTTACTGAGACAAATCAGCAAAATTCCAGATAATGCAGTAGACTATTATCCTGTGTGGATTTAGTCTGTCTGCATAATTGTTAATTTACAAAACTCAGTGGTTAGTAATGAGTGTCTTTAGTACTGTGGTTAATTGAAATGGTCTGTTGAGAAAAAAAAATATGTTGTTTTAGTTGTTGCTACGGCAATCATTTGTTGCAGAACAAATACCTGACAATCCTGGGAGTCCTGGAGGTCCTGGGCGCCCAAAACCTGGTAGACCTGAAAAGAAACAGATTCACTTACTAATAAACTTTTAGCTTTCACTTCTCCAAGAACAGAATGATGAAAGTGCAGTTCATCTAAATCTCTGATTCCTTGAGAATACTAGGATTCTCTTTCACTCACCAGTCTACACCAAAGCTAGAGGTCTTTGCTACAAAATGCACCTGTAACTTTCATAAATATTTCCATCCATTCACAAGACACTCTTTCAGATTTTGGAAGTTAAAACATTTCAATTTTTGGTTGAGGTTCTCTCTTTAAGGTGTTGTTACACTGTTTATCCATTCTGTAACCGAGTTGAAGCAATACAACTACCATGGAATACAGGCACAGGGGCTGGTGTTGAAGTCAGGTAATAAAAAAAAATTAAGAGCTGATTGAATTCTTGTCCTGTGCTTCATTGGCAGCTTGACAGCACCCTTTGTGAAGCATTCAGCAGCTGGAAACCACAGGAGCAGCTTTAAAGGTGTATGGGCAATTATAGGAAAAATAGAGAAAGCAGGACATCACAGTGGAGAGGAGAAAGCAAACAGGAAGGATACCTAACCTGGTTCGCCCTTCTGACCAGCTGGTCCAGGGATACCATCTCGACCAGGCTGTCCCTTCTCCCCTGAAGGACCAGGAGGGCCAGGACGGCCAATGTCACCTAAAAGGGGATAAAACACAGTGATATCTAACATGCAATAAAACAAATAACTGTCCCACCTTCTCAATCTGAAAGTGTGGTAGCATAATAACAAATTCACAAGGGTGTAATCTTAAAATTAAAACCTTTTTCTCTCTCCCTCTTTCTCCCTCTGACAATTTAGAAAAGGCTTTTAGGCCTGTGACCTTTTAAACAGTTAGTGTAAAATAACATAATGCATCCCCTTAGGGATAAAATAGAATTTTGCTCTTATAAAACCAGGTTAAACTACTGGAATGCTGTGGTGTAAAACTGGTAAATACTGTAACAGTTAACTACTTCTTCCTATAGCTAATGATATGACTATGACAGCAGACACAAGACATCAAGAGAAAATACTTCTTTCTTATCTGCTTAATTTCAGTGAACTAAGTGTGTCCAGTGGTGTTTGAGCATCCATGCACATAGGTACGTGTCCACATTAAAAAGTAAGGAANACATCAAAAAGTAAGGAAAAAAAAAAAAAAAAAGGCTTCATGTTCCTCACAGAAGCAGCTGACCTTTGCTGCACTGTTGATGCTCACCTACTGGCCCTGGTGGTCCAGGCAGACCAGGGTTACCTGGAGGCCCCTCGATACCTTTTGGTCCTGGAATTCCTGGTGTTCCTGTAAAGTACGGGCATTTAAATCAAATTAAGTACAAAACTGACTTTTTACTAGATCTTGAAATGCCATAATCTGAAATGCCCTGAGTAACAAATGAGCTAATTCTATCAAAATACATTTTGCAGATTTACAGCTGATAGAGGAGATGAATTGTAAGGCAACAAATGTCCAGAAAAAAAACATACTAGTACAACTGTCCTTACTGCTACTGTCAAGACTCTGTCTTCTTAATTGCTGAGTGAGTCTGGCAGCCTGCTAAAAAATCACCATTTTAGAGACAGATGTATCTGCTTGACAACAAATTGAAAGCATTATGAACTGTGGCTGGATAGTCCTTCCCCAATCCTCTTTTCCTTTCCTGTAAAAGCATCTTAATAAAAATGGTCTTAGAATTTACATCGTATTCTTACCCCCCACCAGCATAAACTGAGTGGGAGGTAGGAAAAACAATTGATACGTAGCAGTATGTTCTGAACAGCATCTGAGCTTGATGAAGGCAGTGTCTCAATACACTCCTTTGAGCGTTCAGTTTTTCAGGCATGACACAAAGCACAGGTTAACCACTGCCAGGTTCATGGCTAGGTTTCGTTACCTTCTAAGCTTCCTGCTGCCATGACTACACTGTTATAAATTCCCTAACTTCCTACATTAAAGCAGCTCGAGCACACGTGTAGAACAGCCTTTATTGCTGCAAATGTGGTATGAGTAAACACCTGTTTTTTTAAATTGAGAATGAAAGAACTGACATATACCCATAAACAATCTCTATTAATATTTTATAAAGAAGAGTGCAAAACCTAATTCCATTATATTTCAGAAAGTGATTTCTCTTTAGAATGTGTTTTTGGACAATAAGTGCTATTTAAAAAGCACAGTTTTCTAGATGACACTTTTTTCTTGATTCAGGAAGAATAAATTATGGAGCCAAACATTGGCATTTTGTGGGTCAGAGGAGGCGAAAGTGGCTGCTGCAGGGAGAGGAGAGCATTACCTAACCTAACTGCTGTATCTCCCTGGAACAGATAAACAATTTCATAAGGCTCTTCTAAGTGATGCATTCAAACTTACTCTTGCAGTGGCAATTCCAACAGTGCAAAGCTTAGAAGCAGTGGATTCTTAGAAACTTTGAGAGGAGCTGCAGCCCTTCACCAACTACCCACTCTGTTTAGCTCTATGTACCAACACAAGCAAGAGGGAAAATAAAAAAAGTCCTATTCGGAATTACCTGGGAATCCAGGAAGGCCTGGTTCTCCTTTTGCACCTGGACTACCTGGAAATCCAGGCAAGCCAGGATTTCCAGCTATACCTTTAGTGCCAGGACTACCTGGGTATCCAGGCAAACCAGGATCACCCTAGAAAACATAAAGCAGAAATAAGTACCCTGCCTTTGTAAGGTGGGCAAGTCCTTCTTGTACACTCCAAGTCTTCAAAAAAAAGGTCACCATTATATTGTGGACACTTCTCCTTATATGCAGTTAATGTTAACCATTTCACATAGGAAATTAATTGGAAATAGTAATTGTAAAGATTTTAAAAGTTTTCCCTTAAAGTTTTGTGGAGTATCATCACTTTTCCTCAGAAATGACCTACATTAAAAAAAAAAAGTTCTCTTTGCTTTCAGAAGAAACAGAGATTCTTACCCTTTGATAATGCTGAAGAAAAAAAGAAACCTGTGGTGGTTTAATAATGCAATGTTTCATGTAGACTTTAAAATTTTAAGCAGCAGTAATCACAATATGTCAGCTCCTTTGTAATTTATTTTTAAATGCACATTGTCCTAATTTTTTTAGAACTAACTACATAATTAGGCATGGGAACAACGATATTAATTGTATAAATTCCTACTGACTACCAAAATGTTGTTGTGTGTCACAGTGTAGGGCTAGGCCACTAAAAAGGTCTGATAACCTTCTCCTTTAACCAGATTAAGTTATGTGTGAATATTTTCACCATTACAATTAGGAATTTTTGCTCCCACCTGAAAATAACAAAACACAGTCAATCCTGCTTGTTATTAATATCTTTCTATACATATTTACAGTTAAACATAATATATATTGAGCTATAGTTAAAAATACAACATCACAGAATCCAGTTTATTCATGGAATTTTCTATTGAAGAATTTTGTAAACGTACCTTTGGTCCAGGGAGACCAGGGATACCGACGCTTGAAAGACCAGGGTCACCTTTCTCCCCTTTCAGTCCAGGAAATCCTGCAGGCCCAGGCTGTCCTGGACGTCCTGCCGTTCCTTGACTGCCTTTAATCCCAGGTGGACCTGCCGAAAAGATAAAATACAAGTTTTATAACTATAACTAAAACTCCTCAGTGGTTTAGATAAATCACTCGAATTGTAGCAACTGAACTAGAAAGGATTAACAAATGGACTTAGCTGGCTTTGAATACCTAAACAATTATGTAAATATCTCTTACGGCTTTTTTTTATGTTTCTAAGCTTTTTTTTATTCTTCATATACACAAATCAAAATATCTCATTGTAGTATCTAGGCATAATTTAATGTTAGACTCCTCAGAAACTGGAATTTTTGTTTCAGCACTCTTTCTAAATAAAGGAGTTAACTTTCTCCTTCCCCTTTTGCTTGTGTCTGATGTCTGTCTTCTGACAGACAGAATCTTATTTCTGAACTTTCACAGAACAGAATCTGAGAAACCAGAATAGTATGAAAGCTACAATATGTACAAAATTTACAAAAAAATCTACAAAATGTAGATCATTCTGCTTCTACATCCATAAACACTTTAAAATCATACATCTTTACAATATATTTTGTCTTTGCATTTTCTGTTTTAATGGATATTTCCGATTTCTTATACACTATTTCAACAAATATGTGTGTAAGGCTTTATGTTTTCCTCATCTGCATTGTCATTTAAATATATCATTAGATACCGCACACAAACAGATCCACCTTTGTACTACATAAGAGGAAAACACTGACCAAAATGAAGTAAAATACAAGCACAGAAACTAACCTGGAAGACCCATCTCTCCCATGGCACCTTTTATTCCAGGAGGTCCTATTGGTCCTGGCTGTCCAGGAAGGCCTGTGTCTCCTTTGATGCCTAGAAAAATTGTGGGTTTAGTTAATTAATGGCAATAATTAAAAGTACTATATATAAAAGTAATACATATATAATTAAAAATTTCTGATATTCTTATCTTCTCTTATCTTCTATGAATGTTTTTCATCTAATTACAAAGACTATGGATTTGGAGTTGTTTTAGGCCTCATACTGCTCCTACATGCTTTTTCCCATCCATTTGGAGTGAAATACGAAACATCTTCATGTTTAAAAAACTTCTGAGAAAAGGTTTGATCAGGACAACTTCTTTGATTTGAAGATTAGTGTAATCAAATGGGTCAAATCTCAGTCCAGGACTTAGTAACCACCTGAAACAATTTAGTACTGGTGTGACTTGGTCTCTCTTGAGTTCTTCTGCAGAATGAACACATTATCTCTTTCTCATCTGCAGTAGGTATTCCGTAGCTTCTATTACGGAATTAAACGTGACCTACAATACTCAAACTAGTTTGAGTCCTGGATGACTAAAAAAATTCCCCAAGCTTAACACGATATTTAGAGCAAGACCTACATTAGAAATAGTGAGTAAAGATTCAAGATTTCAAATGAATTGTTATAGCTGTACTGCAGGAAGAAGCAGTGCAAAACAGAATAAATTTTCTTGATCCTTGTAATTGTTTTAAGATCATCCGAAATCCAGGCAGCCTTTGCAATGCACTAATTTGGCTGTTTCCAAAGTATGAGTATAATGACTAACAATATAAGAAATAAACATGTGAAACAGACAAGCTCTGTTGGCAGATTCTGCAATCATGTTGCTTGCTCAAGTGGCAAGCACTTTTCCAGTCATCCTGAAAGCTATCTTAATCTCCAACAGGGTCAGCTTAAAACTGATTTTGGGGCTGTTGGAAGAAAAGAGCTCAAAGCGTGCTGTTTAGATAGTGATTTTAAACGTCCCAAAACTGTGCTGCAGCTTTAAGTGTAAATCCCTAGGTTTTGCTTAGATATACCTGGATTAACACCCCAATCCCATGTGATAAAAATGCATGCAAACGTTTACACATCAGAACTGTCCATCTGAGGTCTTGTTTACTTACCTGGCAATCCTGGCACACCTGGTGGGCCACTAAGTCCTGGTGGGCCTGGGTCACCTGGGAGACCTTGATAACCTTTCTGTCCTGATAAACCAGGAATACCTCAAGGGAAAAAGATACATTTGATTATTATTATTGCTACTACTGTATGTTTTCTTTCACCTTAAGAGATCAAATATAGCTACAGATGAATAAAAATCTAAATGGGGATTTTTCTTCAGTAAATATTATTCCCCCTAGCTTAGCGAAGGGAATTATCAAAGAACAGAATATGTTGCTTCTGGAAGATATTTAAAATCACTATAGAACAGGTAAACCATAAGTAAATTGAGGAAAAAGTAACTTTATGACTAATGCCAACATATTTCATTCAGAAGGGCCTGCCTTTTTGAATAAGCACACTCCATGCTAACCTCTCTATATTCATCCAGATTATTTATATACATGTTTAATTACACTGTTACACTAGAAGCACTTTAGGACTGATATATTGTAATAAGTAATGCAGGTATTTTAGCAGATTTTTTATAAATTTTATGTAGTTATTATCCTGTACAATAACTTAGTGCTGCCCTGCAGGCATAGTTAAATCTGCCCTCTACAGCTCACTCTTAACAGAGGTGGGAGGGGGGGAATTGTCTTAGGGTCCTACCCAGGCTTCATAGAAATTAATACAATAGATAAATTAGCACAATAAAGGCTGGGCCAACATTAGAGAAAGGCATTCTGGTTCTCTCTAGGGTAGGGTATTTTTACTCTTCTCAAGATTAAATCAGAGTTCAAAGGAGACATCCGAACCCTGGGGGGAGCCACTAAGTAAGAGAGAAAACAGACTTGAGTGAACTGAGAAAACCTCCCAGGCTGCCAGCTTCCCAAGTAGAAACACACAGAGAGATGACATTTAGCTCAGGGGCAGGTAAGCTTACAGAGATACCCAAAGGGAGAATCTGGAGGTGATGCAGGAGCACATGACCGTCCTACAAGGCAAAGGCCCACGGGCCTTCAAGAGGAGAGGAATGCAGCCAGCACAGCAGCCATGACAACTATCTCTCATCATACTTAAGAATAACACCTAGAAGACTGAATCGTAATCCTGCTGAAAGAACCTTAGCACTATTACAATATCACCATATGCCAAATAACAGTAACAATTAATGCACGAGGACAGCGCAAACTAACCATACAGAGTAACTTGCACACAGAACCACTTAAAAAAACCCCAACAAAATAAGAGAACCCTAAGCCACTTCTGTATTCTGAGTTTATTTTTTTGTAATGGATCCAGTTACAAGTCACTGTTATTTGTAGAGGACAAAACCTCCCCAGACCCACATGCAAAGTTCTGTACCTGGAACACCCGGCTCGCCTTTTTCTCCTTTGGCTCCTAGTTGTTTCGGATCAAGTTTTCCAGGTGGACCTGGCAGGCCTGCTTCACCTTTGATGCCTTTTTGTCCTACCGGTCCAGGAGGACCTGGTGGACCAGGTAATCCATTGTTACCTACAGTAGGTACAGACAAAAAAAGGGAAAAGTTATAATCTTTAAGGCAGGCTAATATATTTGTAATGCTTTTCCTTACACAGGGAGTCCATAACTTTTCATGAAGTTGGAATTCACTAAATGGCCAGTCAATTTATGCAAGGTTCTCCACAGTGTCTTAAGCACTGGAACAAAGCTGAGTGGACAGCATGGAGATATCTGCTTGCTGGAGTTTGTGAGCTCTGGCCAGCCCAGCTCAGAGTAAGCAGCTGTGTTGTATGACCCACGCTCAGAGAGCTTTTGGAGCTCCACCCACACTGTGCCACTAGCACAGGAGTGACAACAACATGTGAAGAGTGGCATCTACAGCAGCTCTGGATTCACAGCCTTCTTGTTCCAGGGAGATTGTGGGTTTGTCTTCTCTCAAACTTTTTCAAAATTCATCTCCAACCAGGGGATTGAGAAAATATAGATAGAATAGTTTCTCTGTAATACCTATAGAGCTGATTCTGGATGAATCCATAACCCAAAGCAAAAATTTCCTTCTTTCTACTGGTTAAAACAGACTTTACAATATACTTCAGAAATATTGCCCTACTTAAATGCCGTTGATTCAAAGGTAATTTTCAAAAATAGCTAACATGTCATGACATAAATTTAAAAAAGGAGGACTGAATGCTATGGCTTAAAACTGCAGAGCAACTCTGAATACCAGCACTGTCAAGAGATGACAACCTAAGCAGATCTCAGTAATGAAGATCTAGGTGCTAGTATTACAAAGTCTCTCTTTCCACACAGGACATGGAAAATGGCATTGTCTTCAGGGACGAAGAAAGCAAACGTTACCTTTTAAGCCAGGTAGGCCATTTCTTCCAGGAGTTCCTGGAGGCCCTGGAGGACCAGGAGCTCCCATGACGCCCATCTCACCTTTGGCACCTAAATGCATTGAATCACCATTGTCATTCTCAACAAAAACTCAAGATCAATCAGAACTTTTATTTCCCTGAATTTCTATGGTATTTATTAATCAGCACATGCATGTAAAACCTGTTTTAAGGGAATGGCAAGTGCTCAGTTCTTGTGTAGATCTAAATCAGGTAAAATGACACTTGAAAATTGTGGCAAATACTCCACAGTTAAGTCCCAGGAAGAAAATCTGCAGTGCACTACTCTTTATGGTAGAGAGCATATGTATACCTCCAATAAGTTTAAGTCCCTCATTTGAAACATAAATACATGTTTGAAAGCAAACTTGAATTTCTTGAAAGCCAAAAATACAATCAAGGTATACTGCTCTTAAAGTCTTTTGTATTGCTCCCACTATCTGAAGACGGATTCTCAGAATTCACTTTTAAGATTTCTATTCCAGAGCACAAACCAGATGATCTTAACTGAAGAGTCTAACACATAGAATAAGGAAATTAATTTGTAAGACTATGTGTTGGATCCAATTCATAGTGTTTGTAATTACTTCCTTCAAATTGTAGCAGTGACTAGAAAAAAAATAATCACAAAATAAGTCAGAAAAAGTGTCATAATGATGATGACCAAAGTCACCTTTGAAAGCTACGAAACAGAATAATGTGAAAATATTTGAATTGAGTTACAGGGAAGAGTGGAGAGGTGACAAGGATTTTAATGCAACAAATTTCATTATACATTTTTTTAAAAAGTCTGAAATGCAAAGATTACATATACCCAACTTTAAATGGATAGGATGAACATGAAAGCTCATTGAGCTGGCATGCCCAAGCATAAAGAGCACCTACCTGTAACTACAGGTAGGTAACTTTGGTCTTTGTCCACAGGTGGGGAAAAAAAAAAAATAAAAAAATTGTACTTACCTGGAAATCCAGGTATTCCATCACGGCCAGGTGGTCCAGGTGAACCCTGAGGCCCTGGGAGACCAGGGGGTCCTGGATATCCTGGGGTTCCTTGGTCGCCTGGAGGACCAGGAACGTCAAAGCCTGGAGGACCTGGATCTCCCTTCTCCCCTGGAACACCCTGCAACCCTAGACAATGTTGTTAAGACACAATCATTTAGCAAAAAAGTAAGGCAAAGCTGACATCAGTGTGTGTCTGGGCATAGTACAGTAGGAACAGCTAAGTTTTCTCTGCAGCCCATTCTTACACTGATGAAACTCCTGCAATTCTTCTAAAGCCATGTATGTTTTAATGGCTTCTGGTGTTATAATATTGTCCCAAAGAGAAGCATACCTACAATTTTAACAAGTTGTTGCAAATGCAATTTAAAAAAAAAACTCAGAAGGAAAACAACTCTGCTCAACAACTCTTTAAGTCTGATTAATAGAATAAAAAGCCAAGAGTGATTAGACTGGTTACCATTAAGATTCTTACAATTTATTTCCATTAATGATTCCATTTTACTGCATTCTAAGATAACATGAGCTAAAAATGTTTGAAGGATAGCAAAATTCCCTGAAAACTGAATTGTCAAAATATGCTTAAGATTTTTTAATGCCAATGATATGGAGCTCAAGGCACTGCTGGAGCAAGCAGACAGCTTGTTTCCCTTCAGTGCACTGACTCAGTGAAGATACCCACTCCGGAAGTGTGGTTGACAAAAAAATCCTTAAATCTGAATTTAATAAAAGGCTTTGGTAAAGAAACTACAGTACCTGGGGAACCTGAGGTTCAAAAGCCAACGAGTTAGAGCTCATCAGGAAGTTGAGACAGGTAGCAGTAAGGGGTTGTAATAGTCGTTAAGTTAGGAAACAAAATAAAGCACATACAGATTAGAACAAAGAAAAAAATCTATCCTAAAGTTACCGAAAACAGATCTAAGTACAAAGAATACAACACTAATGCAGTTAAGAGACACCAGACTGCAAGGAAACTTGGAGGTCTTTTTCGAAGTGCAGCCACCAGTGTATGCAGAAACAAGAAACTTGGTGAGATGTTTTCAAATAATGATAGTATATTTAAAAAATAGCATTATTTTCCCCTCTCTCCTTGTTTAGTATTCCCTTTGCAACTGGGAAATAAGCTTTTTCTGAACTGTTTCTTACACAAAACTTTCATTACTAGATACTGGTGTGGACTCCTGAACACTACTAATCAGCTGCATCACATTCTGGTACATGCCTTCAAATAGGGATTTTCAAAATATGCTTCTTTTGAAATATGAAATATTTCCTATTTTTTTCACAATATTTCATAATACATGAAATAAAAAAAATATATCTGTAAATAATTCCCCCCCCCTCCATTCTTTGAGCTCTGTTATGCAAATTTACATTGTTATACCTACAGAGGTAGTATATTGCACATTACATGCCCTAGCATAGCACATGGAGATTATAACAACATAATGCCAAAACCTCATAAGGTAATACAATGTAGTATAACTCTGCAATGGTGACTCCCACTCTCAACTGCATGAGCAGGTTTAGGAGTGATGTCATTATATGCTCTTTACACGCTAAAATATAAGATTAAGTTCTCTTGACTGCATAGATTGTAGACTTCCATTTATCTATTTAAAAGCATGCTCCCCTTTGGCAGCAGCACATCACTGCAGTAAACTATAGCATCATGTTCCTGCAACTTCTTTGCAGAGAAAAAACAGTACCAGATGATGGATAGGGGCTGCATGTGCTCTGTGTTTAAGGGGTCTCTACCAGGAAGTGCAAAGAAAATAAATAATGATAAAATAACATCTAGCCCAGTAACAGGACAAGCCCTATATCTAGAATGGTAAAGATACTTTTTAAAATAGAATTTAATTTTAATTGAATTTCTGGTTCTCAAAATTCTAATTATGATATGTAACCATATCATAATCAGAACAACAGAGACAGCACAATAAGTTCTAAGGTCATTTGTTCCATATTCAAAAAACAGAATGTTGAGTTGCTGCAAACTCTTTGCAGAAATGGTGGTGCAAAGAAAGGAAATTGTGAATGGGGGAAATCCTTTCAAGAATTTTCCAAACTCTGAAAAACAGCCTTTACAAACTTTACGCTAATGCTGCATAAAGGAACAGAATCAGAACAGCCTAGAAAAACAAACAAGGGATGGGAGATGGGAATGTGAGGCATTCTGAACAAGATGGAGAAATAGCAGTGCTAAGGGAAGTAACAGTGACTTATCAAGTGGGACCTTCAAACATGCACTAGAATTCAAAGCCACTGTGCTGTTAGTAGCCACAATGATTAGTCAGATGTGAAGAGTGAAAATGTAAGCATTTCAAATCTACCAACCCTAGTAATAACTATGTATTTGCCAAAAATGGTATTTTGCAGAATAAATGAAATAAAACTCTGGCTAACACCACAAGAGATGGTACAGGAAGACAGAAGAACATGCATTGTATGAAATATTCTTACCTATACTAACACATCCCAGCCCCCCAACTCCAGGTTGCTTCAGGTTCAGCCCCAAGTGCAGCCATAGGTTCAGGATGGTATAGTAACCACAGTAAGCCAAGCAGAGGACCCACCTGCTGGCTCAGGAAACTTCAGTGCACCTTGTCCAGACCCCTTCTGTCCCTAGCTCTTAACACTACACACATTCAAGGCTTGCTGCCGCAGGGACCACACATTCCTTTACCCACCAGGAAACTTGTGAAAAAGTATACTTAAATATGACCCACACATTAGGCAAGTGAGTAGAACTCAAACTCCATGGACCTACTTACTCAAGAGCTTGCCTACCTTCAAGTTAAACCCTTGGCTGAATCTAAGCTCACAGTGCATAAAGATCAAAATACAATCAACCAATTCGTGACCCATGGTCTTACAAGTTGGCCATGATTTTTTGAGCATGCATTGCAAATTGCCAGTCCCGGTGCTGGCACACAAATACAAAATGTGTAGCTCACAAACATGCAATGTAAACAGTCATACAGGCATGGCAAGAAACAGGTGAGTTTTGAAATGTTTCAGCAGCAGGCATGCTCTAGTCCACAGAGGATGTTCTCACTGTGGTAACTACATGGGGACAACATGGGGTTTGCAACATGGGGAGTTGGTGCACAACAAGCCCATTCGCTGAAGGAAGGGGAAAAGGAATTTCCCTGAGCAAACTGTGAATGGAACGATGTGCATGCGTGCACACATACCCTTTATGCACAAAGATGGAACAAGTTCATATCTTCATCAGTCACCAGTCATTTTAGACAAAAACCAATCAAACTCCCTTCACAGACTTACGCCTAATTATCACTATCCTTAGATTCTGCTTTGCTTATCTACTTTAAACCTCTCATGACTCATAAAACTTGCTGGCTTTGCAGAAAAAAAGGTGTGTAAGGGAATCAGAAACCCCAGAACTCAGAGGTTTCTGTACAAGGAATTCTAAAGCTCTTTTCCAGGTTTGTTTATGACAAGATGAATGTGTATGACCTCTTTTACTGACAGGCTTTTGTTAAAACAGTATCACATTCCTTCTTGGAGAATATTTTCTCCTCTACAAAGTAATGAACAAACTAGTTTGGAATACTCGTGCTTTCTTCCTTTCTTCATTAATTGAGTTAAATTGTGCTTCAGCTTCCATTTGAAAAAAACCAAAAGTGCCTAGCCAAATCAGGAAGAACTTGAATCACTCTCTTGATTTTGCACTCAGCATGTAAATAGAAGGTGGACAAATAGCATTGTCTAGGGGATTCAGTTTGCTTCTTTTTTCCAAACCAGAAATTAACTTTCTAGGTAATAATGAAAAAATTTACTTAAAAATGCCTTTCACCCAATGAATTTGGAATACAGTTTGGTAAGATAGAAAACTACTTTGGAATTTAAAAACCATCTTGCAATTTGAAAGCAATGTAATGCAAGCACAGTAGAGGCAGCTAAATTCAGCTTTCCTCCTCTTCTGTACCCCCAAAACCTCTGCACTGACATTGTGCTCCCTTCTGCCTTGTCCTGAAGAGTATTGTGATAAACCCCCCTTCACAGAGATTTTGTCACAGATAGCACAAAACACTTCCAAGAATTTCTGCTGAGGCTCCAAGTCTTGTCCAAAGTGGGCTGTTACACCCTTGAGACCCTTCTAATTTGTGCAAATGTCAGGGCTGAATATAATTCTGAATCTGGTTTCAGTAAAAAACACAATGTACCAAGGTTTGCCTGCTTGACTGTAAGACAGCCAAGCTAATAACCATTTATCTTTTCTTGCCTATCTGTTCAGTGAGGCTCTCAGTGTCCTGTGTAACCCCTTGATGTTTGTCAGAAAGCACCTAAGAGTACAATTCATGTGAATTTTACCTGGGGGGCCAACAGGACCTGGAGGTCCTGGAGATCCAGGTGGACCTTGACCACCAATGCCAGGGATGCCTGGTGGGCCTGGGAGTCCTGGGGGTCCACTTGGTCCAGGGTCACCTAAAAAGAATACTCTTGTTTAGTTAAACAATGAGCACAGTTCAGAGACACTTGCTTTCAGAAGCAGAGTGCTTGCACGTTGTACTTCAAATCTTGTCCTTGCATGCAAACAAATACAGTTCTGACACAGGAAAAAACACACTTAAAAAGCCAATTCTGAAAGCTGGAGATTTATCCTCATTCTGTGTGGAATGCATGCAGTTTACATTTCTAGGCTACACGGAGACATGTTATTGCATCATAATCCACATCAAACTCAACAGATGCTCTCCAACAAACAAGGCAGGCTCTGCAGTTCAATACAGACAATAATTAACAGTCAGAATTTGTGAATTGCTAACCCTCTGCACGTTGAAGCATAGGACACCTATATGACAATTATCCTATTGAAAAAATTTTACTCCCGCTTTAACACAATTTGCCTTTAGAATACAGACTATCAGTTACTGACCCACAAGTCGGTATTTACTCCCTTGCTTGCTAGTCTTCTGAGAAGGCAAGCTTCCATTTACACAGTTGTCTCTGATTGAGGAAAAATGGACCCTGGAGTAATTGCTCTAAAGTCAGCACTGCTTGCATTTAACTGCTATATGACTCCCCATGCGCCTATATTTTTTGAAGTTCAATAGGGAACAGAAAAGGCGATAGTTCTGCATACCTTTGGGCCCTGGAGTTCCATCAAAACCTGCCCGTCCGGGGAGACCAGGGTTTCCTGGGAAGCCAGGATCACCTTTGGGTCCTTGAACTCCTTTTGTGCCTGGCGGTCCTGGGGGTCCAGGTGGTCCTGGAACTCCAAATCCACGATCCCCCTGTAACAAATTAACAATTTTTTAAAAAGGGTGTTTTCTAAGTTTAGCCTTTCCTAAAAATGCTAAAGTAGTAAAGAAAAACCACCCACCATCTTACAGTTCAATTTCTTTTTTCCTACTCTCACTCAAATTTTAAGTAGCGAATGTGACTTCCCCACCATCAGAAGCTGACAAGAGCTGAAATCCTCCCCTAAACTTCCCATCGACACGAAGGATCTCTAAGAAAGTGAAGTTTTACATTAAACAAGCAAACACAGACCTTCTGTCCTGGGAAACCAGGTGGTCCAGGAGGTCCATCTAGACCAGGGCGACCTGGAGTTCCTGGAGCTCCTGGGGGGCCTGGAGTTCCTGGGAAACCTACAAAAGGCATGAAGGTTATGGCAGCAGAGGAGAGGACACCAGAGAGCAGAAGAAAAACTCTTCCAGAAATGCTTAGGGCCCATGAAACGTAATCTCTCAAAAGTGGTTCTGTGCTAGCTCAAGCATACTTGAGGGGCACTCGTTTGGCCAAGAGAACTTTTGAATATACAGTCTTTGCCACAGAGGATCTCTGGGACTTCTCTTGGAGAAGGACACTCCCTACACTGGGTACTCTAACAAAGATTATGAACAGTTCACATCAGAAACATTAACATCTTGAGCATTTGGAGATCAGATACTGATTTATACTCAAACATTTATAATTTCCTAAAGCTTTACCAATTTGCTTTAGTGTCCTTGGTTTACTGAAAAACGTAAGCTACCATGAAGGAGCAGTACAGTGAACAGAGAAGTAAGAGCTCAGCAGATTTTTTCCTGATACTTCTGAAACTATTAGAAAGATGTACAAATTCAAGACAAACATTTTTTAAAAGGATTCTAGAGACAGAAATCAACTCATGAGGTAAAAGACACAACCCTCTGAGTCCCCAATTCCAGCCAGTATAATACAGAAACGTGGCTGTAAACAAACCTTTTGGGCCTGGTGGACCTGGAAGTCCAATGCCAGGAATACCTGGGTCTCCCTTTGCTCCTGGGATGCCTGGTAAGCCACGCTGACCTGGCTGACCAGGATCTCCTGTAAAAAGAAAATCAACATAAATATCAAGAATGAGTCAGAATAAAAAGCTCTTGGAATTCCCGGTATATGTAGTTGCTGCTTTACCTGGAAGACCTGGATCACCGTTTCTTCCTGGAGGACCAGGGGGGCCTGGAACTCCTGGTTCTGTAATAGTCTGGCCAGGGTCACCTTTTGGACCTACAACCAAAAAGAAGAAATTTGTATCACTCAGTAGGAGTTTCTTTTCTGCTTTTCTTTGAGCAGAAAAAGATACTAGCCACATATCGAGCTTACAAAGAACTTAAAACACCAGCAACACCAACTCAAAGGCTACCTGCCCTTGAGCCCCATATAGCGCTTATAGGCCTAGAAGCATTTTTAATGTTCAAACAGTTTCCTTGAAATGCTATTTTTTCAGCTTCTTCCTAGTTACCATCATGTGACTAGTATTTTCCATAGCTGACACCAGCACAGTCTGATCAGAATCTGTGTAGTTGACAAGAAAGTAACAAAAGCAAACTTGTTCAAAGCAAACCCTTTTCAAAACCTGCTGTAGTTGCAGTATTATTAAGCATAAGTCAGTTGGTAGTTACAATCCATTTCCACTATAGTTGAGAAGAAGAAGCTTCTTTAGAGGAGAGAGCAGAAGGGTGAATCATGCGCCTAGAGTAACATGGCACAAATTCTGATCACTGTGAAATTCTGTGATAACCTTCAGTAAGGGAGCTTAGAAATACTACATCTTACAACACCCTTGGGAAAAGCTTCAAAGTGGCATTATGTTCTGAGAACTAGCTGGAGCAAAAGGAGAAAACTTGATTTTACAGCTTCTACTGAATAGCACACAAAGACCAACTCACCAGGAACTCCAGGAGGCCCTGGACGGCCTGATACACCTTGGATGCCCTTTTCACCAGGTGAACCTTGTGGACCAAACCCAGGAGGTCCAGGAAGTCCTTTGTCTCCAGGAGGACCTGGTATTCCTGGATCACCTGGAATACCCATTTCTCCTTTGAATGCAACACTGCCCTGAAAAAAGTAAGAGTAGGATGGGAAAGACGAATAGGTATTTACTGGCATAGAAGTCAAGTCTTTCATTGCTTCTGTTTTGAAACTCTTTGGCAGTCTCCGTTCTTCTTGCTCTCAAGAGCAATAGCTGCCTACACCTTACTAACATGGTAGAGATAAGGTCTAAACCTGGCTACTTATTTCTTCATGCTATATAGGTGAAATGTAGACAATGGCAGAAGGGACTATCTGACACTATCCAGGAGAAGTCTCAGCTTATGTTTAGAGGTGTTGGTGGATTCAGGGAGCGCCTTTGTACATCATCAGTAGATTGGCATCTACTGAAGAGAATTACTGCATTAGTCACATTCAGAATAAAGCACTTTTGCCAGTCCTCTTATCTGCACTATGTCAAATGCATCTAGAACTTGCCAAAACATCTGTCCATTTGAAGACAGCATAAAATGGAACTCACGGGTTCCCCCTTAGGGCCAGGTAGACCTGGCAGTCCATCTCGTCCAGGAGTGCCATCTATTCCAGGAAGACCTGGAGGTCCTGGGAAGCCAGGGTCTCCTTTGTCACCTTTCATTCTTGGAGAAGTCAGAACATCCCCTGGATCTCCTTTAGGACCAGGTCTCCCAGGAGGACCTGGGGACCCTGGGAATCCCTGAGGGGAAAGAGAAGAAAAAAAACAAACAAAACACTTTAGTTTGTCTTTCACTCCCTCTCCAAGTTTGGCACAATATAGGAATTATAAATTCAAGCTAGCTATGGACAAAAAAAGAAATATTAGACAAGAATTCATATCTACTGTGCGCGGATCTACCAAACACACAAGACAAATAAGACACTATTTTCCCACCAGAACATAACACCACCACTTACTGGTGGCCCTACAAGGCCAGTTAATCCAGGAAGCCCCTTTTCACCTTTTGGTCCAGGAAAACCAGGAGAACCTGAGTAGTACAGAAAAAGATAAAAGAAAATCATAAAACTGTAGAAGCTGTATATATCAAGCATGCTGTTTGCCTAAGAAAATAGCTAAGTTGTTTTAAAATCTGGCAAAGTTTAGTCTCGGTTTTTTTTAAAGTTTGATTTTATTTGGACATAATGAAATTTGCAACTCTAAATTAAATCAGTAGTGTCAAAAAATATCACACTTGTCACACTTTTAAAAGGTTCCAGCTCCTCTATCATTTCAGGAATAGTGAGTAGGAGAAGCTAATAACTCTTTCAGTTAAATCTGCAGCAGATCACAAAGCTTCAATAAGCAGGATGCTTGCAAGTCTGTTTTTTATGAGAGACTTTTTTTTGAAAGACTAGTTTTTTAAAAAATGAGTGAGTGTTTAACATGCATCCAGCCCATTTCTTCCTACCACTCCCCAGTTGTGCGAAATAGGACACGCACCAACTATATAGTGGAACTGACAATTGTGCATCTGACTTTGTACACATATATCATTAGCATTATATGCAGTTAGATAAGTGACTTTATATAATGTAATAAGCAAAACAGTGAAGACTACAGCCTTACCTGGACTACCTGGAGGTCCAGGTGGTCCTCTCTCCCCAGGAGGCCCAGTTATTCCAGTTCCTATGCAATTGAAGCATGTGTCTCCTTGATCACCTAAAAAGATGCGCATTGAAAAAAAACACTTGAGCATCAGATCTTAGAAAATGTAAAATAATTCAGCACAACAGCAATGGTTTTCTTGCTCCTGATCAACAATACCACATCCAAAATGAGTATTTTATGTAATTACATGACTGCTTGAATATTGGAAGGCTTCCCCCATGAAAGCCAGACTGAAGCTTTTTGCTTGCCAGGAGTCACACAACCAATATCAGATATAATTAGAAATTATTTAGGGTACCGAAAAAAACAAATTAAAACAAAAAAACCCACTTTCAATAATAGAAAATAAAACTGTGGACTTTTTTCCTCAGCAACAGTCCTTGTGACACTTCAAACTACAACTCTAATACACATATATCAAAATCCCAAACTTGAATTAAAATCCCAGAGTGCAAAATAAATATTGGGAATGTTTCATTGATTTGACAATGGGCTAAAGTATTTTCATTTAAAAGCAAACAAAAACATGGTTTCCAGAAGTTTAGGAATTTCCTTTACATACAGACTTTTCTGACATTCACCAATGTAGTATTTAAGCACTACATGTAGGATAATTACTTATTCCTTACAGTCTTCATGAGAAAAAAGATTTCTTTTTGAAAGGAGTACAAAATTAAGTGGGATGATCAAAGTCATTTAGGATGTCCATGGTTGAGCTAGGAAAAGATTCTCACTTACCCATATATCAGCATCCTCATTGCAAGGTTGTCTTTTTGGAAACAAGGATACATATTAAAGATGTCTTTCTTTTGCTTACCAAACAAACAAACTCATTGTAGACTGACCAACTCAAATTAGGAATCCTGCATATATAATTTCAATGTTGCTTTCCATAAAAAATGTCAAATTTAGTCATGAAGTAAGTATAATTCTTTTTCACATACAGCTGGGCAACTGCTGTTACAATGCATATCTACCTGGGAGGTAACTCATAAACTTGAAGTTCCATTTTACTTTAATTATGATCTCTGCTAGGCTTTAGCATTGGTTGGACCCTCAGTCACTTTGAGACTCCTGTGCTTTAACACTGAATGAGGGACTATCCTACAGCCAAATAAAACAGCTTTCTTACTCAGAAACAGAAAATATCTACACTCAACCCTACTGGGAAGAGACACTGTTTATCCTTATTTCACGCAGGCTTTACATTGCTTAATGAGCTTTGACAAAAGGAAAAAGCAAGATATCCATGACACTGCACCTTTTTGGCCTCGTTCCCCCGCAAAGCCTTGTTGTCCTGGAATTCCTGGAGGACCTGGTGGGCCCTGCTCACATAATCCTTCACCTAAGGAGAATCAGGAGAATTTTAATCATCAAATTCTGTGAGATTGACAGGATTCATTAATATATGTATTCAGTAAAAAAATGTACTTCCTAGTATTTGTGTGGATATTCTAATATACCCACACAATCACAGACCAAGCATCTTGACGGAGGACTGCTAATCAAAACCCACCACTATAATCCAAACTCAAAAGGAAACAGTCAGTGATATTACACACAAATCATCAGTTCTCCTTCACAACCTCAACTATCTCCCACTATTTCCCACAGTCTGCATACTTCCACCTCTACACTAAATTCTGCTATTCAATCTCAGTGAGATTGACATCAAAGTGAGAGGACTTAAGATGCCAACGCCACCTAGACACTAGATTCCTCCCTGAATAGTGTTATCCCCTCTTACTATGGCTTTTTAGTTCATATTCCATCTTCCGTTCCCTACTTCCCTTATACCAAAAAGGAGCTAAGAGCCTTCATCCAAAATGTCTATTCCCAAGATAATTTTGTGTGGTCTACCCACTAGAAAGTTTATCAAATGGAATGGGACCTCTTTGAAAAATAACTCCTTTGACTCCCCTGGTATCACAACACTTAGTAGGAAATAATCCCTCCAAGCATTTATTAGATAACATCATGAAAGCTGAATTTATTCTAGACAGTAACTAAGTGGCTACCTTCTGCTTTAGGCACAAATTTTCATGTAACTTTCATTAGTTGGATTAAACAAGATGTAACAGAGATTGGAAAAATACTTAATATTTCTGCTTGGCCCCGAAGGACTGTCATTATTGTGTGTTAGCACAAAGATCCCTCAAGTCTGATGAGATTTCTTCTCATCAGGTCTAGCTGAATTGCACAGCTAAGTTACAGAAGGGCTCACTTGAGGTAGAAGGTGGTGTGATAAAGACAGACTGCAACTCACACCACTGAATACCCAAATTCTGTAATTGTCCCTAAGGCTATAGCTCTCCTACAAATGTCTTCATTTGCAATGGGAGTGACTTGGAGAAAGTATCTGAATAGCTTAGAATCTGATGGGCTTCAGTTGCTGATAAAGTACATCTCTGCAGGCAGGACTGAAAAAAAACCCAAATATCACCACCACAAGAGTGTCAAAGCTGTTCAGTCTCTTCTACTTGCTGTTTGTGTGTTCACCACTTACCAGGAGGAACAGATGGTGCAGGTGGCCCCGGAGGACCTGGAGGTCCAGGAGGTCCTCGTGGCCCATCATGTCCTGGTTGCCCAGGAATAGAAACACCAGGTAAACCTGGATCTCCCTTCTGTCCTCTTTCACCAGGCAAGCCAGGTGGGCCAGGAGGTCCAACGGTAGTGAGCCCTAAGATGGGAAGAATTTAGTTCCTTGATAGGTCAAGGGTTTCAATCACTTTTCTTGCAAGAACAACAATGATATACAATATATAACATGCTACAGATAAGATTGTGTGTTTTCATGTAAGTACTCCATATCATTTCTTTTATAGAATCAAACTATATGTTGATGAGCAGTGTTTGATGTACACAACATTCTGCATTCTCTGAGATTCTTGTTTGAAAAAATGCCCTGATACTTTGCAACTAAGTTTATGAAGTCAAAAAAGCAAACCAGGACTAATGAAAGGAAGCACTGAAAGAAAAAAAAAACCACATTTACAAGTTGTACCATTAGAATAGGTTTTTTCTCTGTGCATGTATAAGGCAAATACAGCTGTCACCGCTCACTGCCATCATCTACTCCTTTAGTACTGGCCGAACAGCAGAGACTAGTTTTGATGGCTGGCACCAGGTATCTGATACACAATACTTTCCCTGTGAAATGCAATGGATAGTGTATCATAGAATCATCCAGGTCAGTAGGGACCTCCAAAGGTCATCTAGTCTGACCTCCCTCCTGTCTCAAGGACACCCCCAACTAGACCAGGTTGCCCAGGGCCTCATCAAGCCTCACCTTGAATATCTCCAGGTGGAAGGGCCCTCAACCACCTCTCTGGGCAACCTGTTCGAGTGTTCCACCACCCTCAGAGTAAAGAAATTTTTCCTAATATCCAATGTAAATCTACTCTTCTCCAACTTAAATCCATCACCCCTCATCCTATTACTGCAGGCCTTTGTAAACTGGTTCTCCCCAGCCTTCCCGTAGGCCCCCTTCAGGTACTGAAAGGCTGCGATTAGGTCTCCCTGAAGCCTCCTCTTCTCCAGGCTGAACAGCCCCAG
>VZRU01003688.1:44837-76594 GCA_013398155.1 Pedionomus torquatus
CTCTCATCCATCAGCACCCCCAAGTCTCTTTCCTCAGGGCTGCTTTCTAATACCTCATCCCCTAGTCTGTATTGATAGTGAGGATTGTTATAGGTAAGTAACATGAGATAAACCTAAGACACTGAAGCTACTATCTGTTCGACAGCCTTGATTCGCATCCTCTATTCAGCACAGCAGGGGCAATGAATTCCTCCTATTATCCCCATAAGCTAAGGACCAGTCTTCAAGCTCAAAGGCAGCTCTAAATAGCTCTGCCTTCACTTTCTGCTCAGTCCACCTGTCAAAAGGAGTGTGAAAAGACTGTGAAGTTAAACATCAATTCAGACATTTGAGCATACAGCTTATTTTAATGTTTGCACTCCTACCTGGAGAACCTGGCAAGCCAGGTGGGCCTGGCCTACCAGAGAATCCACGCTCCCCTTTGGCTCCTGGAAGTCCTGGCAATCCTTTGCTACCTTTTGGTCCCACTGTTGCATCAATGCCTGGTCTTGAAATGACCTGTAAATGTTTCATGCTCATGTGAAACAACTTGCCAAGAAAAGAGTCACTGGAACGGTAAAGAGATGCGAGGGAGAAAAGTTCAACATACTTTGAACCTTCTACCAACGACAGGATGCTTTTCCCACTCCACCGAATTACCAGGTAAAATTCCAGTAAAGAGCAATCACGAACAGGAAGCACTTTTACTGCCAAGCCAACATGATTAGAACAGGCTTCAGTGAAGCTCACTCAATTTCTGCTGGTCTGAGGTTATATCCTAGCCTTGCATTCATAATCTAGCAAATCCTAGAGCACAGAGTTTATCTTGAAAGACAGAAACAATAGTTTCTATTGATGATTATATGAAATCTTTACTGTTCTGTTATTGTTATACCCAGAGATGGGACTCACAACGCACTCAAGAAATATGATGAGACAACACTGTCAACTAAATGCAGAGAGAAAAGAAAGGACCAGTAACTTACAATTCCAGGAGGACCAGGGGGACCAACGTCACCTTTTTCACCCTACCAATGAAATTAAGAGCATTTTTTATACTGTGCGTTAGTGGACAAGAAAGTTATTTCACATTTTCCTCAACACTGTAACAGCATAGGCAACGCAATTACTACCCAAGCAGAACTGAACTCAGTCATGGTAGTTTTTGAAAGTACTATAGTAATAATGACAAAACGCCCCAGCATACCTTCTCGCCCTCTCTTCCTGGAGCACCATTTATTCCAGGCCCACCAGGTAAACCCTTCAAGAAAAGAGAAAAATAATTACTTCTCAGTAATTAGAAGAAAAACTTCTAATCAGAAGAAAAGCTTATAAGCAGAATCTGCTTTGATTAGAAGTGTACAAGTTACTCACATCCCTACCAGGCTGACCAGGTTCTCCATCTTTGCCAGGTTTTCCCTTCAAAGACATAAACATTCATTAAATATAATGCTTCAGTGGTGAAGAACTTTTATGGAAATAAGTGTTGTTTCCCATTTTTCAATAAACCAAACTTTCTCTAGAGTGCAGTCCTTGTGACAAACACATCAAAGACATCAACCAAGTAGATTCAATGGAGTTATCTAAACTGAGGTTTTCCTTTTGAAAACCAGAGCACAAACATATGACAAGTCTCAAAAAACATTATCCGAATACAGCACAAGATGATCTCCAGTTAACTATTGCTGATTTTAACTAGTGCTGTGCTTAATAACTCCCTTTCTTTTTAACATTAAAGAAATCCTTTATTTGGAAAACAGAGCCTAACTCCCTAAACACTGGAACATTATATGTGATTAGGAAATTAGTATAATGTGACCAGTGAAATTAAATACAAATACTTTTTGTGTTTGAATTTTAACTCTCCTTTAAACCAAATGCATTTCCTGAAGAATATTATCAACAACCCTATAAAGTACAATTCTGCTCAGAGAAATGACTTCTAAAACCATATATTCTTGCTGAACAGATTTGCCTTTGCTGCAATAAAAGCAATGCAAGCTCCACATTATTCCAGAGCATTCACTGGGCAAGACAAATAGAACACTACTGTTAGCATTGCAGGATCAGTATGCATGGGGGACACCTGCTGGAATGCAACTAGAATAGATGACTGAGTTTTACCAGAGTGGCAAGATCAAGTCTCAGTCACCGAGAAGGAGATAATAAGACCTGACAGGTAAAGTGTATTATGTGATTTGTGAATTCTTTATTATTAGTGATGATTTTCAATTCTCAAAAATGAAGTTTTAAGATTTCCTGTGAATTTGCAGAAGTACCTGTTTGATTAAATATAACGACTTTTTCTGAGTATGTCTGAAATGGGTTTGAGCCACACAGAATCATATGGAGTCACAAAAGGCAGCTTTAGAGTAACTTAGTAGCAAAACTGCACTTTAATTATGCAACATGCTCAAATTCAGACTAATAAACAAAAATGTTGGTAAAGCTTTTGGCAAAAGGTGCCAGCCGTATCTCCTCAGGACTTTTATCCTTTCAGAACTTTGCAAATTGTGTGGTTCCCCATTTACTTTTGCCGAGAGAAGTGACCTGAAAAATACAATTCAAAAACCACCCAAAATACAATGAGAATTTTGGCTTTGTAAATCTGCTCCATTTCTTATATTCCTTAAAGAAGGCAAATCAAAACCCTTGAGTAAATCTCAACAACTAAAAAGGATTGTATCTCTAATACCAAACATTTGTTTCCACCTTACTTATTTCCTGTGGAAATTGGAAAATCTATTACCAACTTGTTTCTAAATATCCTGAGTAAGACTTGGTTTTCAAAGAGGCCTATTATGCCGATGAAACTATGGGTTCAGTAACTACGAAAGTGAAATTACAGAATGCTTTGAGCTGGTAGCTGCTTATCTTTTCTTTGCTGGTCCACCCCATGTTATTTTCATCCTCTTAGAACTTCTACGCTCTTCCTCACCTATTCTGTGCTGTGCTATCCAGGATGGATTTGAATCTTAACACAAACAAAATGATTTTTGCTGTCCTCAGATGCACCTATCCTGACTCATTCCCTCCCCAAAATAGCACAGAATGAAATAGTCTTTTGGGAAGTGACAAATAGACTTTTGGTCTTAATGCAGTGTTCAGAGACTTGTTTTTGTGACTCACCTCACAAGTAAACCAATTGAGAATGAGTTTATATAGACCAGCTTAAGTATATACCAATTTCATGATGTTTGCCAACCCAGTACCTAGCAAACCGAATGAAGACCCCCTCTGAAAGGAAACAGAAAATTGCTGCTTCAGTCAAGCAACCCAACAACTTTGAAGAAGGTTTCCACATGAAACCAGATAACATAATTCAAATTAGTTTCTCCTGCCCTCAAAACTAAGATACATGTAGATAATTCTATCAGAAAGCACTGAGAAATCCATAGCTAGAAGCACTTCAATGAATGAGATGCATTACCTACTAGTTTGCCAAGTTATGGAAAACAAAAAGAAGTCTCTTACCCAGAGGCTGGTGGCCCCACCTGAATTCAACATATGCTTAATTCTCAAAGGTAACACTGATTGGAAAGATAAATGTTTCGTTTAACAGACTACTTACTCTTTTGCCTGGTTCTCCTTGCTCACCTTTTTCACCTTTTACGCCACCGGGAAGACCCTGGACACACAAACGTCATCTTAAACTGAGCCCAGAAACCAGAGTAGAATGAATTTACAGTTCTGATACAGATGCAACAAAAAAGAACTAAAAGAGGACTACTCACAGGAGGGCCTTGTGGCCCAGGAAGTCCTGGTGGGCCTGGATCGCCTGGAATACCCTGTCAAGCATGGGCAGAGAAAAAGGATTAAAACCTCCATCACTCCCTAGTAGCTCAGTTGATTTTTATTTTAAATGGAATCTTTTTTTGTTGTTTAGATTTCCAATTACTATGAGCAGTAAAGGATCGTATTTATTCTTTCTTTGTGTAGAACTTCAAGTGCATCTATAAATTTTATTAGCTGCTCATCCTGTTTATTTAGGTGATTCACTCCACTAAGACACAACTGCCTCCTGTGTGAACTGCAGCTGTTGGTTTGGTCGCCTGCAGTTACCATACGATAATAAAAAGAAGAAAGAAAAAAAAAAGAAAGAAAGAAAGAAAGAAAGAATAAATGCCAGATACTGTATAAATTACAGGAACAATAGGCATTGGAATGCTGATAATTGTTGAAGTTGAGGACATCATACTCAATAATGTATTCAACAGAAATGTCACAGGATCACTGTTAAAAAGTTAGGATTTCTATTTTGTCTTGTTACACCTCTGTACCAATTCTTAAATCTCTTCACCATTAACCTAAGGAAGTTACAAGGTATAAAATTCAGAAAAGGTTTCCATGTAAGTTTCTTTTATTTTCTTAGAGGCTTCCCAGATTCTTACAAACCCATCTAATACAACTGATTTTTCAGTAGAGATCACAGGTGGAGTGACACACCAGAACTCTGTGTGTGTTTCACAAAAAAGAAGTGTAATGTTGAAATTTGTTACTGATTGTATACTACCAAGCATAAACTTTACTGCAAAAAAGCAAATTTTAAAAATAATTGTTAATATCAGCCAAAGACAATGCACTTTGAATATATTTGGAAGTCTTAGTTCTTTAAAAGGAATTTAGTTAAAATAACTTTTGTTTTGTACATTTAGGTAACTTACTGCCAGTATATTTAGTCCTTCAGAGATCCCTGATGACAGAGATAAATTACTCTGACACTAATAAAGTCAGATGAATTTTTCCTTCTACTACAGTGTGGTCAAAACGTCACCTTATGTTTTCTTAGAACTATCAAGACACACAATGCTGCCCTTCACCTTCTGTCCTAACTGCTTTGCTACACAGCAGCATTTTACAATGGCAGAGGATAAGATAATTCTGCCCTTCATCTTGATCAAAACCATTTGCTACCCTTCCTTTCAGAAGATCATTAGGCACCGCTAAGGCATTCCCTAGAGCTATCCACCAACGTACATTTGCAATGTGCAGTCATCCTAGAACGGTCTCAGCCTCTGGTTTTGTCTGTCTTGGCATTTATGGGTGGGGAAGGATCCATACAAATCAAACCAACAGTTTGAGCTTACTGTCATAATATAGCTTGATATTTACTTTCGAGAGGCCAGAAACAGGGAAAGCACTTCATTCAGAACACAAGGAAGAAAGATCTTGGGGCATCACTAATGACCAAAAAACCAACAACAACAACAACAACAAAAAGAACAAAAAAAAAGAGAGAAAATAAAAGAAAAAAGAAAAAAAAAGTTAAAATTTTTGAAAGACTTCTCCACAATGGATGACATAGCTGGTTAGTTAACAGGAATCTGAATCCCCGGACAGCTTTGAAAAATTCTAGTCTGGGTGTTCCAAGGAATAAGAATATTTTAACTGCTTTTACCATTCCTTGTTAACTGTCTTAAAGGAAGCTCATAAAGATAGTTATTTTGCTAAGGGAAGTAACTGAGCTGATATGAATGGTGTGTCTTCTATTAAAGGAAAAGTAATGACGCCTGAAATACTTGATACTTTGAGAAAAATAATAGAAGTAAGCAAGCAGGATGTGAATATATATGAGCCAAAACAACAGAGGCTGCATCACCACAGATGGGTTTAATTTCCCACTCACCTGATCTCCTTTCTGAAATTCTATGTCATTTGGTCTCTTCTGTTCTCCAATTTGTCCTGGTGGCCCTGGAGGTCCCTGAAGACCTTGTTCACCCTAGAACATAATTGCAGGCTGTTACAGGCAATACAAGCCAAAACCACACGCATAGGTATTTTGAAAGTAATAAGCAAAAGCATTATCAGGATCAACTACTCACTTTTTCACCTTTGGGTCCTTGGAAATTCAAACCCATATTACCCTGCAAAAAGTATAACTCATCAGCCCTTAGAAGTTACAAATGAACAGAAAGTAAAACAAAACAGTTCATGATCATAATCAATGGGGAAAAGAAAATACCTTAGGTCCTGGCAGCCCTGGTGGCCCAGGAGGTCCCTATTGAAAAAGGAAACAAACAAAAAAGTAATTTCTGAACACTTTACTTGCCCCCTTGTGGAAAAACACCACCAAAACCAAAACTGATCAATGTTGCTGCTCTGCTGTGCACCATACTCATGCTGACAAGGCACCTTGCCTGGCATGGAGAGCTCTTCCTCGTGCTACCCAGCTTCACAAATGTGTGAGATACTAGGTCTTCCTTTGAGCGAGAAAATTAAGTAAAATTAATTGGTCTGATATTAAACATTAAGGAAAGAGTCATCCTGGTCTAGATAAGGTAAATCTTGTCCCTTAGGTCTCACTCAGAGAGCCTGCACAAAGAGTCAGCCTGGTTCAAAGCAAAAAAAAGTGTGGGAAGAGGCTGTTTCAAATGTATCACATTTAAATGCGCCCAGTGGCACCTCCAGGATGAACTGAAGGCATGGTTGCTATTGTCTTCATACCAAGTCTTGACTGCTGGGATCTCTGCACTCTACTGACCTGCCCCTGAGGACATGACAAAGTAACTGCCCCGTTTAACACTTTATGGGTAACAGGTAAAAGTAACTTACTGTCAAACCTGGTGGCCCTGGAGGGCCAATTGGACCTGGTACTCCCATAGAGCCGGGTGGGCCCTGTTGAGAAAGGGGAGGAGACTATGAGCAGCACCTTTTTATGGAAAAAATCAGCAAGACATTCAAGGACAGCTTGACACCCCATACTTGTCAAATCAAAGCAGCTCACCACTAACCTAGCACTTTGTCCTTGCGCAAAGGCTAAACAAGTGTACATTGTGTTGGGAGTGTTCTGCTCTCAACATCAATACATCTTTTTGGCTTGGATACAGGAATGCGCTTTTTTTGGTTTTTTTTTTTGTTTGTTTTGTTTTGAACTACTTTTGTGCTTTCTCTTCATGCACTGAGAGAGAACAACAAAATACTTTGTATTTGTGATTTCTCCCAGCCAGAAACAAACAATAGGGAAGCACAGATCAGAGGAACAGAAATGCTAACAGGCTCAGTCTGGTCAGTGTAGCCTGGGGCTTGCCTCTCTGTACCAGGAAATGGGAGTCTCTGGCTTCTGTCCAGTCCAGGCCGATAGACTCATTTTTTGTTCCCCTTGTTCTTCCACTGAAGCAATGAATGGCTCAGTGGGGAAGCACAGGGCCTGGAGTCACTAGCTGTTTTCACAGAATACTGCTGGGAGAACAGAAACACTGTTCAGGAGGTGCAACACGAGACATTACCCTCTCTTCCCACCATCCAAAATAGTGGCTACAGCCCAGAAAGGCAGATGTTATTTGCTTTAGCTCTGGGTAAAGAAGGGAAGGGAACTCCAGAATTCATAAAAAAAATTCTCTAAGAAGGGGGAACTTGCAGGGGAATCATAGAAGTCAGAAACTGCAAGTACTGCTGTCTTCTGGATACCGCTTTCCTGACTAGGGAAACTTTCTGGCCTCTGTGGGTCACCCTATTAAGAGCAATATGGAGGCACTTACTTTCCCTCAAGCCATAAACTAGAGCTACATTAAATGTGAACCCTGCTTCTCCATGTAAACATGTGGATCCCTCATACCAAATGTTCCAATTGTTCTGTAATGCAAATACTTTTCTTATTATCTTTTTCACAGAAGACAGTCTAATAGCACTTTACACAACTTACAGGTATCCCTGGAAGACCTGGAAATCCTGGGTCGCCCTTCTGTCCTGGCAGCAAGGATGTAATTATTTCACCTGGTTCACCCTAGAAGAGAGAGAGCTAACTGAAAGAATTGTAAAATGTGCCATTAATTTATCACCTTTCTGACTCTAAAGAACGTCTAATGGCTTCTCAAGACTCAGACTTATGCTACACCCTAGCAGCAGCCTTTAATATAAGTACTAGATTCTCCAAGATAGCTCTTTTTAGGAGGGATCTTTGCATATTTGGAGAATTCTTTAAATGGCTAAACTACGAACTATTAGAAGTTCTCTTTTTATATGTCTAAATATATCAGCATTGATTTAAATTCCAAAAAGGTTAGGGGACTGAAATACAAATGCTTCACAAAAGAAAGAGAGGTTCCAGCTCCACGTGAAAGCAATGGACAGGACATGACAGAAAAAAAAGCTCACACAGCTTTTTCCAATGTCCCACCACATTAACACTGAGTATGCTGTTATACTAGTCATGCTTCATAGTCTATACAGAAGCACAGTTTCTTACTGATTTCAAGGAAGATCTTTGTTTTAAAAGTATAAGTTCTGATCAGCTTCCCTTTGAATATATTTAAAACAATATTGGGAACAAAAGGAGCTGAGAAAAACAATTCATCTTAATAATCACTGTTTCCCAGCACCAGTGTTATGCTGTTGTCTCTGAAGTTTATTGGAATAATTCTGTGGGTCAAACACATTTGAACCAAAACTGATATTCTGGCCCATTCTCAAATAGGTCAAGAGTACAACAACAACAAGAACAAAAAAACTTAAAGAAAAAGGGTCCTTAAGGTCTCTTGAGACTATTCACATTAGGGAAAAAAAGCCATCTATGTAGTAATCTACACAGTAGAAAGCATGTTTCTAAAAGGAACAGAAGATGTTCTCTTCACTGGATATTTGAAGTTATTATTGCTTAGTCTCTAGTAGTGTTCTTGAGCATGCACAGGTACACTGCTGGTGCATTTGGGTGTTGGTAGGCATTTTGCTAACTTCCTGGCTCACTACACAAACAGAGACTGTTCCTCACACGCCCAAGGAAACCAGCTTCAGAAAAAACGTCTGCTGCTTCTGAAACTACTGACCCAAACTGAGTAAAGCTACTGCAGAATTTCCAGTTAGTTGTGCTGGAGTGGTCCACAAAAACTAAGCTATCTGCAGAATGTCACTCCAGCTTCCAGTGGGTGCACATGGTCCTGCATAAAAGCAAGCAGGGTACTTATGCCAGACCACACTGCACACCCGTGCCTTGTAATTGCTTCCATGCATGAGCACAGAACACTTACCTTCATACCTGGCAGACCAGGTGGTCCCTTTGTTTAAAAGAAACAACAACAAACAAACAAACAAAAACAAACAAAAACAAACAAACAAAAAAAGAAAGATCAATAGAAGTAGATCACTGGTATGTTGTTTACAAACCACTATTCAGCTCTACACCATGGGGCAACCATTAAAGATAGAAAACTAGAAAGAAAAAGATACAAAAAAGGAGAAAATAATTTTTTTATGATCTTCAGAATCAAATGGAAAAATTAGAGAATTGCTTTCACAGTGACTGCTGAGCATTAAAAGGGACTATATTTCCATTTCCTAGCAATTGCTTTATTGCCTTCTATTATCCATCCTGTCTACTACACATCTTTCTGTTAGTGCTTGGGTTCTGACAGTCACTTTCCTGTAATTCCTCCTTACGTTTTATAATGAAACACCCTATACTGTCTCTTTTTTCTGCCTCATTAATCACCAGTAAGACTCTTTAGATATACTGGATGACTATATTGAGATCTTCTCCTACACATATGCATGTATTCATATTTTTCTGCAGACGGCAAAGCATCTCAGCATGTGGGAATTCAAAGGGCTTTTTATTAGTTTTACCACAGCATCCAGCAGAAAAGCTCACTCTTACCAGACATCTAAAATATTCTGATTAACCATAAATAAATTTAATATATTTTTATTTATTAAAATACTAACTGCAAAAAGAGGCTGATATTTATCTGATCTTTCACAGATCTAAGTGGAGTCTTTCAGTGGGTTACAGGTGGCTGTATTCTGAAGCTGAAATCTTTTACTTACAGGAGGCCCTTGTAAACCAGGAAATCCTGGACTGCCTGGGAATCCACGCTCTCCCTTAGGGATGAAGAAAATCATTAGCCAAAACCAAACCAAAGCATGACAAAAACAGACAAACAAATTTTGACTGAAAAGCCCAGTTTCATTGTTAGCTTATGAGCCCAGAGTAGTAAATTGTATCACAACGAGCTACAGGATGAAGTTTGGTAAATGGCACAACTGACTCAAACAGAACTTTCCACATTCAGGTATTTCCACATACTTCCAAGCAAAGCACTATATACTAGAGAGATGGAAAACACACATGGTACTATGGAAGATCCACTTGCTTATGCAAAGATCGTAACCTGAAACTAAGTAACATGTTAGAATGAAAGTGACTCCTTCCAACAAAGATACTGAATCAGTATTTTCAATACAATTTAATTATTAAAAATGAATAATTAAAAAGTCCCACTGTTAGGTAATGAGTTTTCCTTGGTAGCAAGAGACCACTACAAAGATGAGATGCAGTATATGATCCAGTTATCACACACTCCTCTCAGTTATTTGCTATAAAGTTAAAGATTAAACAAAGAATTTAACTACATTGGCTGCAGAGTATAAATGTATTTTGGTGCTGGTAATTTCAGACAAAACTTGTGCTTTAAGTACCAGACCTTGTTCCCTTCTCTCTGATGTGGGTATCTGAATTATCTTGGAATTACCCACACAACTCAGTAACAGCAAGTATTGCTGCACATAATAAACCAAACCTATTGGCTACAGCCAGGAGAACAAGAGCTCTTTATCATCCTATTATTGCATTGCTAAGAATTTTAGAGGGATTCTACCTTTGTTCCATTGCATCCTGGGATACCCTGAGGTCCTGGTGGCCCATCTTGTCCTGGTAATCCCTTTAAAGTGGGAAAGAGGAAAGAGAAGTTAGGTTGTAAGATGCTCTGGGCCTGAAAGACAAAAGGGAACAGATTCATATCTGTATAGCTCATTCCTACTCACAGGAAGTCCTGGTGTTCCTGGAAATCCTGGAAGCCCTGGCGGTCCCTAGAAGAAAAGTAACCACCATGTTTTAAATGGTATGGTGTGAATAGGTGTGCAAAAGGATTTACCAAGATTTTACTAAATGTAACCTATTTGTGCATATGTAAGTAAAGAAAAAGAGAAACATCTGAATCACTTGTTAAAAAAGGATGCCATGCTGGACAGCCATAAAGGTTCTTACCCTTCTTTCAGGGAAATATCCACAAAAACATAGAGAAGATAAGGCAGAACAACTACAGCAATAGTATGCAGATACAGAGAGAAAATAAATAAATGCTCATGGTGTGGAAAATAGATGTGTCCCAGTGAAGTCAGAGATGCATCAATTGTCATCAGCTGAGAAGTCTGACAAAAAGAAAAAGCAAAGGCACAAAAACCTAAAGGATTTCCAGATGAACCAACCTCTCCCACAATAATCTGACATATACTGTGTTTACTTCAGAATAAATTGAAGCAAAGTTACTGGACAGCGTTTACGTCCTGTATAGCAAAACAGATCAAATAAGTATTGGGGCTACACTCCCTAATGAGCTTATGAAAGTAATACAAGCAGTACATAAGATTGTATTACTTATACAATCTAGTATTACTCATAAAAAGTAATACAATCTCTTCGAGCTGGTAGATAAATCACTCTTCAAATTTAAGTTAATTTCCCCCCCATAAATCAACACTTATATGAAGACTCACTCAGTGTCTGGCAGTCTTTATCCATAATTCCAATGTATCATCCTAGAACTGCACCATTACTTACTCTGATTCCTTTGGGTCCAATAGGCCCTGGAAGTCCATCATCACCCTAGAAAAAACAATGAACAAACACACACTGAAGTTTGCAGTCTCCTTTCTATCAAATTAAACTGTAAGCATTATAAAATTTCTTCTGTGTTTACAGTAAAGTGGACTAAAAGTTATATTAGTTGTCATTTCCTGAGTAAAAGGGTTGAAAATTATTTTATTTTGGGTGCTGGACTTTGAAAAGTATTTGTTACAGCTGATAAATCATGACTTAGAGGAAAAGTTTTTTTTTTTTAAAAAAAACTACTTAAGAGTGCTTATAAGCAGATACCCATCGTGCTCTCATCAAGTATCCTACAGTGACCTCATGTGGGCAAAACAAGATATACAAGAATAAAAGTGAAAGATACTGTATCATTATTATTTTGTATTGCAATAATGCAGATTCATACCCAAATCTTGAGAAAAACAGGCATTTATGGCATAAAAATATCCAAGTTTTTAGTCCAAGACCCCTCTCTGTTGTTTCACTCTTGCTGTATCCAACTGATCTTTTCTTTTACAGTAGATTTTCATTTTTTTCTTATCACTTACCTATTTTTTCTTTGCTTATTTTTGATAGGCTTCTGTTAGTTTATACTGTGAGCATTTGCAAAAGAAGCGGCAGACGCTGGTTAATCTTGTGTATATTAAATACACAGTATTCAAAGGAAGCTTTTTCAACATTCTAATACTATATTACACTATCTGAGCATAATAATGCAATTGAATAGCAAATAAAAATAAACTGAAACCCTCCAGGGAAAGCAAGGAGCATTCCTCACTTGTTCCTGCACAAGTTCAATGAGGCCTTAATTTGCATTGCCCCACCCCAAACCAGCCCAGGAATGCTACCAGGTGCACACATCAGTTTACACATGTGGTGGGACCCCTCTGGGCAGCTGAACGCCCAACACACGCTTATCAGTGAACTAAGTGATAGAGTGCCTCATTGCAAGGACTAACGAAACTACACGACAGCACCTTGCCAAACCTGTTCTTTGTCCTTAATCTGCAATACCTAGTGAGAGGATACAGGCATGCACGTTGTGCTTGCAAGCACGTGTATAGGTGAAGAACTGGGAACTTAGAGCAATCTTTTTCCTCTGGTTGGCTATCAAAAACCAGCCAACAAGCAATCCATGAGATATCCCAGCATCTGATGACTTCTGCTATTAAACCACTGATAATCAAGAGTTCTGGTGAGATTTAGGATCAGCACTACAAGCAAGGTAACACTACCTAGCGGTTTTGTACTGATCAAGTGAATTGGGACTTACCTTTGAGCCTCTTGGACCAGGTGGTCCTTCTGGTCCTGGAAATCCAGGCAAACCTGGCTGTCCTTCCAAGCCTGGGAATCCCCTTTCACCCTACAAAAAGAAGTGGTGGTGGTAGAAGTGTAACATGACAAAAGCACAAATTATGATAGAAAAAACTCAGAAAAAACACATTATCTTTCTAGTTTTCTCTAGGAAGTCACATACAGACAAACTAACACTGTAATTAAACACCTCATCTGCTTAGCTACAGAAACTGCTGAACATGCATTGCCTTTAACTGCACCACTTCATAGGTTTCATAGGTTCAGGTTTCATAGAATGTTTATCCAGTATTTAAACCACTTATTTACCAAAATAACTCAGCCATCCGTTTCACCTGTACTAATTAAATACATAGAAATCTCTCCTCTTCTAATAAAAAATTGTTTTATTAATAATTAAGTCTCTCCCCAAAACTCACCTCTGCTGCAATACCTGTAAAAACCCTCAGAAGCATGTAGATTGCTGCTATATCATAACTGCAAGATTATTATTTGTAATACAAAAGCAACTAAGATCCTGGCCATTCACAGGCTTAATACTGTACAAATAGAGAACACGAACAGCATTCCAACCCAAAGTGCTTACAAACCAAACCGAGACAGACACATGACAGTAAAGAAATAAGACGTCTTATCCTTTTTATCTGTCACCTCCTACTAAAACTGTAAGATCTCAGCAGCAACCATGTTTTGCTAAATATCTATGCAATGATTAGCCATGATAGCCTACCAGTAGTGTAACAAAAGCCATATACCATCATACATCATCCTCTGACTCGTTAGACTAAGTTAACAATATCACTTACCTGCAGTTTCAGAATATGCATAGATGCAACTTCATAAAACATTTACTTTTATTCCTTGCATGTCATAGATGCACAAGAATCAGTAAACATTAAGGTTTCAACCAGTACAGAAAAGTTAGGAAATAGCAGAATTAATACTTCTTTCTGCATATGTATTACAGCATGCTTTTTAACTGCATTAACAGCTTTGTTACATCATCTGGTATATACAATCAGCTATGAAACAGGCAGTTGTTCAGCATTATTTGTTATTGCTCTACAGATAGGTTTGGTTGGTAGGTTTGGCTCCTACTTAGAAAACCTCCTGTTTGTTTACCCCAGTTATTTTTCATGACAATTACAGGAACAGCCAAATAAACTTACCATTCTAACAAGAACCTTAATCACTAGCTTAGAGTTGTGCAGACTTTTGCATGTTTTCTTTAAAGCAATTATTCCTGATTTTTTATTTTCTTGCACCACTTCAGTAAGAGCAGGAGTAGCAGGTCTCGCATCTATTATCTGGCAGTCTACCAGCTATGGCACTCTAGGAACTTGGGAGGTCCTGCCTGGCTCTCCTCAATCAGGTGAAAGAAACAAACCAGGTACCTCCCCTCTTCAAGAAGACAGCAGCAGACACCTGAAGACTGGGATTACAAGACAAAAGAACCATCTAACTGCAGCCTTGAGCACTATATGCAAAAGGCAACACTTAGGCATTGCTTGTCTCCCCTGTATTTGCCATAAGCAGCTGTATGCTGAGCAGGACAGCAGTGTTAAGTCTCATTTTTAAATCCCAACTTTCTCACTGTGCTGCTTAGGTAGGTGCTCTGTAGTCTACTGAGGAGTTTAGAAGCTGCATTCAAAACAATCACAAGCTGCTGAAATCTCAGGAAAATTTTCAGAGAAAGTAATAGGGCTTCTCTTCCTGCCATCTTTTCCAGTGCTTGCTATACTGCTTCCTTGGAAACACAGAAGGAAAACCTTTTGGATGGGGGACTAAAGGCTGTGTGCAAGCAAGAGATGCAACCTTACAGAGGAAATATCTAAGCTGTACTTAGGCCTACCTATACAGGGAGACTCAGAAGGATTCCTTGGATGGGAATGAACAGTTCATTAACTGGTCTGCAAAAGTTAGTTTCCTATTAATGAAAATGTAAACATACTCCTCTTTTACTGTAGATCACATACTGCATATCTTACACAGGATAGACCTCTTCTCCTCCCCCGTGGAAATGCTGAAATTGCATCATAAATTGATGCTAGCTTAAGTTTGACAGCCAGGGTCCAGACTGTCTTTCACAAAGACCTATGTGTCTGGTGTGCTATCTCATCAGAAAACCAAGAGCGGAAGAGTATTACTATCCCAGGCCATGATATGAATGGGTTAGCGTGTCCCTGAAGGGGAGAGAATGAGGAATTTGGGAGTGCCTGATAAGGAAAACATTACACAGACCCAGACTTTGAAGCAAGCTCTGGCAAGAACGGTGTTTGCACACTAAGGAAACACACCTGTGTACAAGAAGGATGTCACATATGTCAGGTATGAGCTGGGCCTCCTAACTTCAGCTTGGTCACACTTTTTTTGTTTGCTTGTTTTGTTAGAGAAAGTAACGTCTGCAAACAGTTACTAGAACAGACTTTTAGCAGAGGATTGACCTCATGAGTCATCTAATGCTCGAGAACCGTTCTCTAAAATACAACTACTCTAAGGTGTCCACTCCAAACAGCCATAGAACTGGGAAGCCAACACCTTTAAAGTGAAAGAGAAACATGTGAAGCCAAGAAGTTAAGCCAGGGAAATACAGGGTACAACAGATGCTACTAGTAAACTGCGCTGTTGAAACTATAAAACAAGTATTTTTCTAAGTTCACTTTGAAAGTGAGCAACAACGAGGGCCTTGCATGAGGAAACTGTTGCCAGAACAACACCTGTGGAGTTTACCAGCAAATTACCCCAAAAAGCTAGCAGAGAAGTTGAAGGACCATACTCGGGGAGAGTTGAGGGATTACACCAGACACTTCACAAGGGAACTGCATCAAACTAGAGAAATAGATGCACTATAATAACTATTTTTGATCAAAAAATTCATTAGAGAAAGAAAGAAACCCCTACCTAAAGATAAACGTAAATAGGAAAAATTTAGGCCAACTCAGATCTCATTTTCCAGTCCTGAAAGTACAGGATTGTTTCTATAGCAGAATAAAGGTACATCAACTATAAACCATTATTCCCTTTGGGAATGCGTGAGGAGTCAGATTCTGATCTCATTAGTGATAAATCCAGAGTAGCTGGCAATGCACTTGCCCTCCAGCAGCCACACAGATGCAGCAAAACTATTAGCTTATAAAACTGAACATTACTACTGTGGTGTGGGGATAGGAAGAAAAAAAATAGTTGGGAAACACTAGAATTGTGATCTAAGCTGCAGCAAGATATACTCAATGAAACAGATATGCAGAAAAATTTGGCATAGTTCCACATACTGTAATAATAGTTCACAAATATTTAAGAAATCAGAAATAGATGCAGTTCTAAAGCATACACAAATAATCTATAATTCTAGAATTCTTTCCTGCAACCTAAATATTTATAAATAGAAAATATGGGGAGAGAAACAATGATTTATGTTTACATAGATGTGGGATACTTGTGGAAAAAAAAAAAAAGTTTAGAAAAACCACAGAAGCAAAAGTATACTCAGTAGTTGGACAGCCCATTTTGATGCCTAAATACATGTAAGAGCCTGTCTGTAATATTTGGCACTAGAGGCACGTATTTGCTTCCTGCCCTCGCTAAGAAAACAGTGAACATTAGAAAAAGTCTATAGAGAGTTAACTATGGGGGGCTACCTAAAACTAGATTCACATACAAATGTCTGTGGTAACATTACGGCATGAAAGAAGTGATGCAACAGCCAGCCATATTATTCTCTCCCTTTTTAAACAATAGGATAAAAAAAAAAATAACAGCTGCCTTAGATTCTAATACTAGTCAACATAAATTCTTCTTCAACTTGAAAGGCTAACTTAACAGAATTAGAAATACAGTATCTAATCAAGAACTCATTCAAAACAGACACACCAACCAGCCACAAACAGCAGTGTTAAAGACAGTTCAATGCAATAAAGAAATCTCCTCTGACCCAATCTGTGTTCTTCAAAAAACAAATTTATTCAGAATATCTTCTATGACTTCTTTTATAAGATGAAACAGTCAAGGTTTAATGGTCAGTGTTCATTTTCTGGGGTTGTAAACCTTTCAGAATACAAGACCATATAAGCACCGCTCAGGCCAACACCTATGAAGCACAGACACTAATAATGTAATTATTGTTGACAAAGTGATTAAAATCTGCGAGTTCTTAACTATTTCTTAGCAATTTACATTCAACTGTGAAGAAAAAAGCTGAGCTTGGGTCACATCTGTACTAAATTTTACCTTGATAAAAAGGAATAGGGATCTTAAGGACATATACTTATAAATTTTCTTGAGACTCACACCTCCAAGAATATACATCCAAACGGTCCATTAATATGACATGCTTCCTTTGTAAAGAGTACGAATTTCTAGTATCTGCATGCAAAGGCAAAGTAGCTGAAACGTCTTTAGAGCTCAGATATTACAAGCTGTTCTTGGTAGAATCCAAAGCACCAAACTTCTGAGATCATAGATTGGATATTAGGAAAAAATTCTTTACTGTGAGGGGGCTGAGGCACTGCCCCAGGTTGCCCAGAGAAGTGGTGGATGCCCCATCCCTTGAAGTATTTAAGGCCAGGCTTGATGGGGCTTTGAGCAACCTGCTCTAATGGGAGGTGTCCCTGCCCACGGCAGGGGAGGTTGGAACTCTATGATCTTCATGGTCCCTTCCAACTCCAACCATTCAATGATTTTATGATTCTATGTATTAGGAACTTAAAACCCAGTTGAGTCACTGGAGTTGCACCCCTTACAGTATGATGAACAAACCCAATGAACTCAGCACTGAAGTCCTCCTTTAAAAGAACTAACCATATTTAATGAGTAAAGAACAGCTTATTCAAATAAAAGTTAAATTTATTAATGAGTAGAACCCAATAGCCCTGCTCATTGAAAATAGTGTTACTTAGCAGCACTTATTTTGAGGGGGAACTGTATCCTGGGTACCGTGAAAAACATGATCCCTCCCACCTTAAGCCACATTTCCATCTCAGCTACACAAATAGTTATGGTGCAGTGTAATTCGCATGAAGGAACTGAGCAGGCTGAAAACTAACCTAGTTTACAAAGAAATTTGTTTTCAGTAAGAGCACTTCACTGACAGCTCTGAACATGGCCACAAAAGCCCCAGAGGAAAATAACCCAAAAACCTTCTCTTCAGCTTATTTCAGCAGCAGCATGTACTACCATTTTAAAGCAAAATCACACTAGTCTTGAGGTACATGCCCTCTTAGTGACTGAGATGCATGCAGCTTGTTCTTGGCTCTCAGTCTTCATCAGCTGGATTAACTGAGGTTCAGCATCACCCCCTTCCTCTTCCCCAGCCTCTGTACAGCTGATCTTACCAGCATCTTTAGATATTGTTTTCAGCTGAGGTAAAACAAATAATCTACAAGTCTTACTGGTTTGTCTTACAATAAACACCACACATATAGCAACTTCTGTTTATTTCTTTAGCTAGCTTTTGAGCATTAAAGCAGGTGAATCTAAAAAGTGCCATGCAATATTTATTTAAAACCCAATGATCATCCAGTTCCTTAAGCAAAAAGCAATTATATACTTCTCTTCCAGTTGAAAAGTGAGAACAATTCCTATAAACACCTGTATGTAGTAGCTTAATCATTTACTTCAGTTTTAATACTCTTACAAGATCCAGTTCACTGCTGTTAATTTACAGGAAGCTGCTCAGTAAACTTTCTCCCTGCTGCAGTCAATTTTTACTGACTTCTCCAGTAAATTCCTCTCTCTTCTTCATTATATTATATTTGAGTTTTATGCTATCCATTTTATACTGAAGTTTAAAACGGGGGGCCTGAGCAGAGGAAGAAAACTTTAGCACACCCCTTTTAATCAGATACTGTACTATGGGCTTCCAAACCTTAAAAAGTTTATTGTGCTTTGGTTCTCTACTAGGTAACGTGCTACTGATACTATAAGGGCCTATGGCAGAGGCAGTCAAACACGAATCACTGGCAGCACAGAAGCAGTTAAATAGGAGCTGTGGCTCCTCAAGGCAAGACAAGAAAATCATTCTCCTATTTGTGTTACTTTACCTGATATGTTAAAATTTGGATATCCCGAAGGGAATGCTAGAATACTTAGGAAGAAGGCTACTTTAAAGTCTCAAAAGGAATGCATTAGGCTCTGCTAAGCTGAACAAAACAGCACTTCTTAGTTGACCTAATGAAAGCAGACAGTGACTTGGATGCAGAAGCTGGTGTGGGCCAGAAGCAAAACATAGAGGAACAGCAGAGTGGGGCTCAGCTCAGTGCATTCAAGAAGGCTTCTTCTGTTTCCCCAAGTACAGAACCAGGTTCTATATGCCCGATTTCCAGTAGTTCTACAAGTATCATGCTCTCAATGGGAGAATCAGAAAGGGAGATTATTTAAACATCTCCTTGCCTAATGCTCTTCATACGCCAATTAGACCAGAAGCTATAGTTTGACTCCTGATTGAGAGGTCATTGGAGAAAGAAGCAGAAGCATCAAATGCAAAGCAAAAGCCTGAAACTTGTGGTTGCAGTAGCAGTTTACACTGAACTGGAATGAAGATATTTGCAAGAAAGCTGGGTTGGAGACAGTATCAGGTTTGGAAACTTACATCTAATGTGTAAGTGGTAAAGTCTGATGGACCAACCTGGCAATCTAGTACAAGAATCTAGAAAAAGTTTAAGGCTGTAAAAAAAAAAAACCACAACCAAACAAAACCAACCAAACAAAAACACAAACACCAAAAAAAACCCTGAAGAACTTGTAAGAGAAAGCTGTATGGGTATCAGTGGCAGAGAACTCCTGTGGCTCCCCAGAGCTGAACAGCTAAATCCATCAATGCATCAAATACCGAGGGTTTTGTAATTATAGGGCAACTAACATAATGGGATGTGCACACACATGATCAAACAAACCAGTTCTACTAGCAGCACATCATGCTTAAGAAACATGGGCTTTGCTTTTCATTATTCTTTTACATAAGGTGTACATGGTGGTCTGCAAGCTTTAAAAGCACAAACAAGCAAAACCAACCAAAAAAACCACCCTCTGACACCTCAGGATTACACTGTTTACTTTTATTTAGGTGGAAAATTAATCACAGTTGCCAAATTTCAAAGTGAAAGGATGGAAGTTTGCCTTGTATCTATCAGTTTAATAAGTAGAAGTCTCAGACACACACGCCCCCCTTCCCTAAGAGGACTCAGACATACAAAAAAGCATGCAGGGTTTTTTTTTTATTATTTTATTGAAAGATTACACGTTGATCAGTTTTCATCCCCCTAAGAATTTTCCAGAAAAATACAGAACCATATATAAATATTTGGTTTTATTTTATGCTTGTTTTCCCGAAGGCTTTTTTCCTTCCCCACTTCCTTTTCACAAAGGATTACCAACCTTCTCACTCTTCTGCTCAGGATTTGCTGTGATTCACTCCAGGAAAAGCCACCAGAGATTGGAAACTAAATGTGGAAGACTTTCTTCTGTGCAGTTCTTCATAACAATTGGCTAGAACACTCTGGTGGCATAGAACTAAAACCCACCATACATAATGACATCTGAGAACTTAATCAAGTCTCATATGCTCTGGTTGACTGTATCTGGACAGGAAGTTCCCCCTGAATCTAAACAATCCCAGGACAGTCACCTTTCTTTGGTAAAAATCTTTCAGTTTCCGTAACTAACACTGAAGGACTCTAATGTCTTGAATGGGCCACAGTCCCTGCATGTGTAACAGTAGTATAAAAAGAAAGCTGAATTAGTGAGAGAAAATTAGTTATTTTTTACTTAGAAAGCCAGAACATTTACTTCTGGCTAGTGTGGATAAGGAAAATCTAAACAATACCCATTTGCTTATCAAATTCACAAAATAGCTGTTCCTAGTCCCAGAAAAAGGCCAACTGAAAATTACAGACCAGTTCTCCAAAGTTGTGCCTGCTACAACTGTATTATTAACGCTTAAGCGCCTTCAAACTAAACCTGAAATAGTCCTATGACTAGTGTTATGATACATATAGTTTTGGCCACCTGCATTTGAAGATCCTGTAGGAATCCTGTAGGAGCACATCAACCAGGTTCACATTTCAGCTAACCAAAGCTAACTCAGAAAGCTTACTGTCAAGAAGATGCTGTTCTTAACTAGATAGATAAGGTCATTCCTTGGCATTTACTGTTTTTTAGTTCAAATAGCTCCAGATAGGTAAATTGGAAGTATATCTGGATGGCAGTGGTGGCATTAAGATTTACTGTGAATTTTGGACATCGGCCTTGTATAACCTCAGCCAACAGTAAAATTCTGCATCACACATTATAGTGCTAATGCAGCAACTGATAATTTTGCATTACTTTTTGTTCATTTGAGGTTACACTTGTTCATGCAATATCAAAAAAAATCACTTTTGAAGTGTGTCAGAAAAATCAGAGGACTGAAGTCCTTCTGGAACTTTGCTAAGATAGAGTAAGTGGTTTGATAAGATAGGCTTATCAAAGTTTTTGTTATCAGTTCACATCTCTAAGAAGACTTCATCATCTCTCAAGCAAACTGTTTATAAGATTAAGAGTGGAAGTGTTTCAGGCAATCTCTCCCCCTTGCAGTGGTCACGTCACATTCACTCCCTGTGACACCAGCAGTTACATGGGAACTATCTAATCACCATTTACTTACAGTTGGCTTCCTACACTTGAGAACAGGCTCAGTTGAGGCAAGTGCCGTGCTGTACCTTGCATTGTAACTAAAAGAGATGCTGGGCACTTGCTGGTGCAACTTTTTCCTCTCCCCAAAGGAAAAAGTTGCAGAACAGTAAGAAATAGCGTGGTGACAAAATCCACAGATGTACTGAGTTCAGGCAGAGAGACTGAAAGAGGAAAGGTCCAAGACTTCAATGTGCATCTCTTGACCTTAGGACACTGGCAGGGCATCCCAAAAGAGCCTGTTGCACCAAATAAACCACATAGGGTTGTTTTGTGCATTGTGGATATTTTTTATTCTACTTGATCCAAGAATATGTTTGGCAATTAACTTGGATTGCAGCTACGCATGTACTTGCTTACTTGGATGGCAGCTACATATGTTGGGAAAGCTGTACCTGAATTGAGTCACTGGCACAGTCTAGCTGAGCATCTAGATAATGACAGCAATCATCTCAGAATACAGCTTATAAAGTTATAAAGTAAGAAACAGTACAAGTTCAGAGCACATTAGTGAGTGTCAACTACTTATGAGCACACAATGAAAGGAAAGCAGGAAAGCAATCTACAGTTACTCTGGTTTTAAATTCCTACTAAAGCATTACTAGCCTAGCTGCTATTGTACAATCCATACCTTAGCTTGTCCACACTAAATAGTTAGTGTAGGCAGGCCTTGTCAGTAAATAGAATTTATTTCTATTTTAGTGGAATTTGTGTCTTTTCTGTTTTTTACTCTCATGTAGCTAGAGAAATTTGTGCATTGTTCCCCATTCCTGAGAAAGTAATCATATGAAATTTAATACACAATCAGATGGACCAGTTAGTCTGACTCAATACCTGATGTCATTATACCAGATACACTCCTTGGTATGTGCCCACACTATGGTCAAAGAAAATAAGACATGAGCCAGAGATAAAAGCTATCAACCATAAGCTTCAGTTATCTGAAACTGGCACACTGCTCAGTGGTTTTTGTGTTGGCCTGCCAGTAGGGAAAACAAAAAAGGTAAAAATTGAAAAGATACTTACCTTTTCACCTTTTACTCCACTGCAATCACATTTGGATACAGATGTACATCCATGGCAAGCCTTTAAAGACATAAGAAAAAATGAGACATTTTTAATCAACAGAAGACTATATGAAGCCATGAACCCTATTACAAAGGTTCATCTAAAATAGAAGCCTGCAAAGTTTGTCATCTAGCCATTACAGGTGTGTTCAAAGCAGGTACAGGTCACAAAGTTCAGTCACCTTTGCTAATCCCATGCCTCCAGAACGACAGGAGTCCAGTTATGGCTCCTACCAGTAGAGGTCAGGTTTTGCACAAGAGTTTAATCAAGCCTGAAGCTTATGAGCTTGTGATAGTTATCAGAAAAATCATTACTACACAATTAATTCTTCCTTCCACAGCTCAGTTATTGATAATTTTTTTTTTTTTAAAGAAAGTGAATTCACACTTAATTCCAAAGCACAACAAATCAGCTACAACAGTCCCTAGCATAAGGGGAATGACCAGCAGATACTAAGGGGTCAGGAGAGAGATAGTGAAGCTTGATTCAAAGATCCAAGTTAGGTAACCTTTCTGTATCACATTTGCTTCATTTATTCTACTACTCCCTCACCCCATCATGGGGTACTCAGAGCTCCAGGTTGATTTCAGAGATAAGTAGATGTGTTTATGGAAGCAAGAGTTCTACAATTTATTTATTTTTTTTTTTAGAATGTCTTTAACGTCTTTACATGGTTATTGATTTCCAAACTTCTTTAGAGTTAAAAAAAAACAACATTACTCACATTAGAAGATACACTACCTAGAATAATATAATGGCATACCTGTTCTCAAGAATAAGTTAAACCCTTAAGTAAAAAAATACAGCATAGACTTCAAAAGTTTGAAGAACAGAGCATTTGGCATCCTCCCCCCACCCAGTAATCTACAGAGAACGTTATGTGCAAAGTTTCAATCAAGCAGAAGACCAGTTGGTGTATCAGATCCAAAGCACACCCACACTTGAGTTCTAGTCCCCATATTCGCAGAAGCATTTAGAGACATGACCCATCACCTACCTGGCATTAGGAATGTCCTGGCTCTTAGCCTAAACACACTACCAAGCATCAGACTGAAAACACAGAAGTAGCTTAATTCATCTGAAACTACACAAACCCAGGATCAACTACAGCATCTTGTAGCAAAGGGCAGAGATTTTAAGTACAGTAGCCAGGCTATACAATGTGGCTACAGTATCTCTCTAAACCCATTTGGCTTTTGTAATCTGTTTTTTGATTAGATGTATTTGAAAATTCAAAATTCTTAGTTAGCAGGAGTTTATTGAGCAGTTTCCTAAAGTGAAATTAAACCTTACAAGCAAGTCTAGGTTTTCAGAGGTCAGACTGGACAAAGCCCTGAGTAACCTGACCTGACCTCATGGCTGACCTTGTTTGGAGCCAGGTGTTTGGCTAGATGCCCTTCTGATGGTCCCCTTCAACTCAAGTTATCCTGTCAATTCAGCATCATTCTTTTCACTTTTAAAGAAGTGGTTTAAAAAAAAAAAAAAAAAAACCAAGTTCCTTGTTTTCCAGTTTTAGGCTTAATCTCGTTAACAAAGCTTCATTTAAAAGGGATTAACCTTAGTTACAGGCAATATTCCCTTGCCTCACAGTACAAACCTAACACAAAGAAATAGCAAGTTACCACATTACCTGTGCGGCAGCGCTGGTTTCTTATTCCAAGGATACCATAGAGAGTACTACATGCAAGTCTTTGCTGCCTCCAAGAGGCAGGGGGAGGAAAAAAAATGGAGTAAATCAGTACTAATTAAGAGCTATGAAAAGCTGTGCAGTGGTAAAACTCACATGGAAACCATTGTCAAGATTCTACACAGCATAAGGAGAATTTATTTAGGTTAAAAAACAGAGGAGACTCATTTAAGCTTCTTCACTGCTTCCAAAGAATGATTCCAAGTTCCCTGAGTTTTCAGGTACAAAGGAACTGTTGGGGCAAACACAGAGAAGAGGGATGTAAGGAGAAAATAGATGGTTTGAGGTTACAATGCCCCTTCAAAAAACAATTTGGATAAAAACTTACTTACACAATTTTATGAAGATAAGTTTTTAGACAGTGGACACTCAGTCTCTACAGTAGCAGAAAGCTACATCATTAGTGCTAACACATCTTCAACAGCTATCCTATCAACATGAACCCTACACAAGAGAGACCCAGTTAATAAGTAAATTGGAATCATGAAATTATTTGTTATGGAAGGAATCACCCAAAGCAGGGCAGTTAAGGGCAGATTGCACAGACCCTTGTCCAGTTGCATGTTGACTAACTACAGCAGCAGAGACCCCACACTCTCTCCACATCCTTTATCTTCTGACCACATTCATGGGGAACACCCCTGCAAAATAAAAGAAATCTCACCACAATTCCTTATGTTGCAACTTGTCTCCATTATCTCTTGCCCTGTGAAGGATGAGAGGAGCCTGTCCTCGTCTTTGCAACACCTTGCTCAGCAGCAAGAGAAGGACAGCCCTCCCCTGAAGCTTTTGTCTCCCAAGTCCCAGTGCTTCCCCATACACCCTACCTCTCACCTGTGGGAGAGAAGGGAGCAGGGAAAGAAGTGATCTTTAGGTCACCTTATTTAGGATCAGGGATTGCGATTTTGCAAAAGCTGACAAAGCAATTTTCCTGTGTGCTGGCAATAAATGATGGCAGATATGATGCCAAAAGATAAAGTGTGTCCTTTCCAATACTGTGGCATTAAGAAATAGCTTTTAAGATGAGCTAAATCTTCCTGTATAAAGATTTTGAAGAAAGTACTTCTGTCCCTTATTCTATTTATAGTCTTAAAAATTGCTTGGATTTATTTAATATAGTGGGGTTTGGGTGGTTGGTTGTTTTTTTTTTTTAAACCTTCCAAAGTCACATCTATATTCAGACTGGATTCCTTACACTTGGAACAGTCTCTTAACATACACAATTAGCATGTCTTGAAGAGTCAGGGGTCTTTTTGATAGGTAGGTTTGGATACCTAGTTCAGTTTTATTACTTGTAGAAAGGGACTATGGTCTTTCCCAGACAGCACTGAAGAAAAGCTAAGAGAAACCTGTAATCAGAAAACCCTTCAAATACTCAGAGTAATCAAAACGTAGCAATTTTTGGCTTGAATCCTGGGAAGAGCTATTCACCCACAAGCTTATCAAGTATTCCCTCAGCAGAGTCACTTATCTTCCTGTACAAAAGTTGCATTTGCCAGATTGTGTTTCTTATTTGCATCAACTTGTACCCCCACCAAACTAAGGTGGTGCTTTTTTTTCTCTGCTAAATGGTGTGGAGAGATAATATATTAAGAATTCCCAGGGCTTTTTCAAGATTAGTTCATGCCATTTACAAGTCATATTGCAGTAGAGCATTAAAAAAAGTAAAACATGCTGGCACAGAAAAAAAAAAAAAGAGCTTAGTGACCTATTCTAAGGGAAAACATTCTTGTTTAGACTTTTCAGTAATCTCAAGGCCTTTTTCACTTGGGAAAGCAGGCACAAAAATTGTGCTACAGGAGAATGTATACTGCATAACAAGCTAATACAAGTTTGAAAGCAACCCAGCAGCCACAGGCTAGAGATTTCTGATGTCACAAAATTAGTTATATATTTCATATTAATGTAAAGGAAATCCAGGCCCCATACTATGCATATCAACACTTGGAATTTCTCCTGCACTTAAGCAATAAGTCATCTACCCCCCAATCAAAACAAGCATGTACAGCGACTACAACATTTAAGCATAGAATAAAGGAAGTCTACACAAAGAGCAAGATTTAGATGGCTATGATCAGTAGTTCACCCTTCCTAACAGCTTATCCATCACTAGTTCTGAAAATTAAGTGATTTATTGGGTTTTCAGACATGGAAAATTGAATGACTCCAAATCTCAGTGGAACTCAGCTGAGCTTGGTGCTTTTGTTGTAGATTGGGAAACTGAACGTACCACTTATTTTGTATTAGGCAGCCAAAAGCCTTCAATGGTAGTTCAATTGCTAGCTCTGGCCAGTAGGATGCGTTGTCTTAGGTGACAGAGAAGATAAAAAAAATATTGGATGTAATAGTGATTTCTGACTTGATCGTAAGGAGCTGGTCACAATGTCCCCATCTAATAAAATCTTTCAGTTTTCAGCTACACAAGGATATATAAGGAATTAAGGCAGCTTTGAAGAACAAGACAAACTCCTCAGATTTGCTTCTTTCTTACAGTATTCTGGTTCTCTCCCCCCACTCGCCACCCTGTACCTGTAAAGATGAACTCACTATCATTGCCATTGCCTTTACTGTGACATTTGCATAGCAAGACACAATCAAGGTCTCTAATTAATCTATTCAAGTTTAGCTAATCCTTTCATTGGATTTTCCTGACAGCTTCTACCCCATTGAATCCATGTGTGGAGAGCAAGTTCCTTTCATTAGTATATAAAAGGAGGGATGGTATTGGTTTACTGGTCAAAGGATAATTCTTCCAGAACAAGCTCAGTCTTTTGTGTCTTACATGCACTGAGGAAAACTGCTTTATGCCACCGAGACAATGGAGTTTTTGTTTGTTTTTCAGTTTGAAGAAAAAAGTATACATTTGAAATCAAAGTCACTTCTTACTCTTGGCCACAGGTTTGTTACAGTCAGCTCAGTGAAATGAATCAGCTTAAATTATCCTCAAAATTTGTTTTGGCTAGAAGCCTGCCTTAAGCATTGGGCACACTCCCCTTCCTTCTCATCAGGCCTTGAGATGTCCGTTACAAGGCAAATTCAGTTTATTCCACTCCCTCCCTATCTCCCAGCCACCATTCACAACAGTATTGGACAAAGTATTTCTGAAAACCACCAGGAAGAGGAATGCTATTGCTGCAAAGAGCAGTCCCAAGGACTTCCTAAAACTCTGAGAAGAAGAGAGAATCTTTTTCATTGATTACTAAGAGCAAGTTAATAGAAGTTAGAGAGGACTGGTTAATGGCTTCAGGTGGATTAGTCTGACTCTTTATCTGCCTGTCAGAATCAAAGTAACACAGAACAACACTAACTGCCTAACCAAAAAAATAATTAGATATGAAATTTATTCGGGCTTCAGAAGTGATTTACTACTACAAACATACAGCTGGAGGGGAAACTAAATGGTTATGTGTGTGTATGCATGCAGGATGGTGTGTAAGGAATATCTAAATCTTCCACAGGCAAAATTGCAGGAACAGGGAGGGAAGCCAATCATTTATAGAGTTTGAAATTTACAAATTAGAAATTAATAAAGAGAAAGAAGTACAACTTCTTACAGAAGCACAGTGACTCCATAAGTTGTTTTTGCAAATTATCAGAAAAGTTCTGACATAACCTAAGTTGCTCACAAATGACTTCTTAATCCAGACATCAAAAAGTTGGATAAAAAAGAAACAAGAAACAGTCTGAACATTTAACAGGCTCAGCAGTTTCCTTAATCAAACATCCTCCCCATGTATTATTTTACTATGAATGCAGAATTTGCTATTGGCTATCCAGAATCCTATCATTTCTTGATGAACATGGTGACATTACTGGACCTTCTTGCTGTTTATACTGGCAGGCTACACGCTTTTCTTGACAGATCAGTTCTGCTGGCAACAAGAGGTCAAGTAAGAATCAAAACCTGATTGTGTAGAGCCACTGATTTTAAATGCTGTTGTGGTCTGTAACGTATTAAGAATCCCTTAGAGAACTGAATGACCACAAAGCTTCAGCATGCAACATCTGTCACGATTAACATGCACACACTAACTTCATAAACAGACATTGTTCTGGAAGGAACCAGACAGTTATTTGACAGCACAACATTTTAAGTTAACTCCTCAGGTGAGAAAAGTTCCCTCCAGTAGGGAAAATATGCACAGAAGTCACCAAAACAAGTTCTGCCTAGGAGAAGTTGGCTAGAGTTTTAAAGCAGAACCTAAAAGTCTCTGCAACACACTGCTGATAGGAGCATAACTGAACTGTAGAACAACACTCCACAGTTTGCAAGGGAGCCACAGCGAGCAAGCAGCAAAGGCTAGGAAAAAAAAAAAGTTAATATGCACTCAAGCCACACTATGCAGCACTTGCTGTTGGAGTCCTGTATTTGTATATTCCCGTTTTTTTTTTCTAGTGGTTTCACTGAGATTTAACTGAATATATATAATCAAGCCTTTTGATAACTTACAAAGACTTCCCTTCACTAGAATGCTCAAAGGATGAGCCAATCATAAAATCTATTCAAAAGCAATTAATCTTTGAGGGCTTCCATACAACACACAGTCCATCTCCCTTAACAGCTCTTGAACCTGAAACTTGCAATTCAATTCCAAATACTTTTTTTTTTCCCCCAGATATAACAGAAATGCTTCTGCCAGACTGATGTGCTTATGAGTCATTCTACTACCTGCATCAGGCTTAACTGTACAGCTATTCAGGGTACGAATTACCACTATTCAAAGGTATAATCTCAACTTCAGGATGGACACGTAATAGACTAAATGCTTCAGGCTTTATTTTTCCCTTTCAAGTGGAACAAGAAGCTAATGCAAAGAGCACTTGCTCTATTCAAGCACCTCAGGTCTCTCCCTTCAGTATTTACCAGCATCACATGACCAGCTATTCTTGTTAGCAATCTAATCAAGTGATAAAATTAACACAGTACTACTTTCTTTGGAAAGCAAAGTAAAGAAGAAAAAGCTGAATCTTGCATTCTGATATAGGAATACCGAATCACAAAGACCGGTGTTAGAAGAACTACAGGTACATTGAACCCCTCCAGTTCTTGCACAGCAGGCATCACCCCCACCAGGTTTTTATTGACAAAGAGGAAGGGGGAGAAGGGTTAGAAACAATGGGAGTGTTAATTAGGCTAAAAATCCATGCTTTTGAAGCCTTCTAGTCCAAAATACAATGAAATAGGACTTCACAATTCACTAAAGCTCTCTCTAGACCATATATTTGGTAAAATAAACATTTTCTAGAACTAGTACAGTATCTAGATTAGCTCAAATACATGCAATTTTACTGCTGGGAAGCAGTTTAACAGTGTTTTGTAGCTCACAAAACTCTGGAAACCACAGATTCCCAACTGAATCACGTATCATTTGCTCTTAATCATTTAAGGTTGGTTGAAGAGAATTTTCACCATAAATACTGCAACTAGTTGTTGGACAGTCATAGAAAACCTATTTCTACAATAAAGCTTACACACAGTGGACAAACCCTGCACCTCTCAGTTATTCTCTTAGCTACAAAAGTTGCCTAAATGCTACTAACATCACCTTCTGCATTCAAATATGACAGCTTACCAGTCAGGAACTTAACATTTCAAAATCAGAGAAAAAGAGAGCACAAATATTGGATGTCTCTCAACATGAAGACTGACTCTGTTGTTAGAAATTCACTCCCCAAAAAAATCAGCAAATTCAACATACATGAAAGTGTCCGTTTCTAATGCCTTAGCCCTAGGAGGAAGGCTACAGTGCTCTTTCTGTCTCAAAATTACAGCAGTCTCAATTATTCATACCTCTACAACTAACGGAGAAGAAATTAATTCTTTACATTCCAAGCAGACAAAGATTAAGCTTGGTGGTGGTCCTGAAGAATATACATTTCTTAGCTTGCCAAGATCTGTGTAACAAAACACCTGCAGTTATCTAGCTAAGGATTTACTACTCATCCAGGTCAAAGATTTCACCATTTATCTTAAACAAGTTGAGTTTCCTTTCACTTGCCCAGACATGAATATAACCAAAAAACAAAAGCTTTTGTGAGGATTTGACAAGCAGAGTTCAAACCGCTATTGTGAATTCTAATTATGATTTTGCATACATTCTCTTTAGGCTTAACATTAGTACAAGCCTGCAGATAACAGTTTATTGCTCAAATATCTGCGTGAAGTCAACAACAGAACCAAAGCCATCACAGCTCTGTAGCCCAAATGATCACTCTTTTCTCACCGAAGTGTTGTATTTATGAACAGTAACATTTCTAATGCAGAATCCGAATTAAAAGATTACATACTCATGTCCCTCAATTTACCTAGCTAAAGATGTTAACACAAAGATACAGAGACACTAAGTTTCATGGTCTAAAATACTGGAGTCAAAACATGTTTGCAGAAGTTCTTGACCAACCTTTTTTAAGTAAGGAAACTTCTGACATGTAATTTAACCTATTATGCCTTGAGGCACTATCTTTCTTTGAAGTCTGCACAATATAAGATCAGTTCAGACTTGCAGAGGAAGCTCTTAGCTGTAGTAGCCACAGTTTTGGCCACTATGAACAAGAAGACAGCAGGGGCAGGTTAAAAAGATTGAGGTAAGAGGAGAAAGTGCTACCCCTTAAACAGCCCTTCTAAGTTGTTTGCTATTTAGCCACTTGAATATATTATAGTAATAACATGAAATGTAACTGTAAGAGACCCACTAAAACTACTTACCACAAGCCAAACAAGTGTTCTGATTATAAAGAAAGTTTATGGATCAATAAATTGTATCTTAGAATACAGTTACTATGTTTTGGTTGGAATTAAAAGGCTACTTTAAACAAAAATGTATATAAGCAAGAGAACCTTAGCGTAACTACCTTCAGAATACCCAGAACTTTAAGTATGTCTATGTTAAAAATATTTTGACAAAAAAAAACAGAGGTGATCTTTTTTAAAGATGACAGAGTTTTTCTGACTGTACTTTGTACTAAAGTTATATGGAATTTTACCCCTTTAAACTGAAATAACTATAGCTTTTCAACATTTTTCTGCAAAGGTTACCTTTTCACAGCAGTTTCTACTTAAAATAAAGGCAATATTTGAAACAATAGGTCTTTCTTTTGACCAGCTGTCATAGTCTAACCACAGACAACTTTTGGACTCAGAGCCTCCTTACTGAATTAATGCCGAAAAGCTTGTTTAATTTCCATTCATACCCAAACTGCAACTATTTGTCCATAAATATTTCTTCCTCTAAACCCGAAAGCAACACAGGGAACACCTTCTCTCTCTCTTTTCCCAGAGGCTCCTAAGAAAGGTTCCCAAACATGATCTATAGAATCACTCACCTACAGATTTTGGCAGGTTGTGTGACCTGCCACGCAGCAGCTGCTACTGCTGCACAAACGACTCGATTGGCAAACAAGGGGAGTGGAAGGGTAGGCTATTCAAATACCTGAAGGGCTGATCAGTGCTGATCTAGAAACAGG
>VZRU01003688.1:76609-89986 GCA_013398155.1 Pedionomus torquatus
GTGGCAGAGGCGGTGGGGGGGGGGGGGGGGAAGAAGAAAGGATCATCCCTAGCAAGCCCCAGAAAGGCTTTAAGACAGCAGGAAGAAGCTTACACAGAAACAGCTTTTAACCTCCCTGAAGTTAGAGGTTCCCACTTCCCTTTTTTCTAACAACTAAGGTGAAAGCAACAAGCAAATATGCTTCCCCCCCGGGAACAGGAGGTACTTCAGCCTGACAGAATCTTTCTGTATCTGATTCCTGAACCAGAGAAAAGTACAGAAAGTGCAAGAGCCAGCCAGGCATCCAGTCAAGTTCCCTGCTATCATAGATGTTGCTCCCTTTCTCTACACTTGCCTTAAAAGAGCAGGAAGTCCGAGAACTCCTCAGGACATGAAGAAGCTTTAAGCAAGCAGTACAAGGACAGAGTTAGCCCTTGCAACTCACAGTAGATAATTCTCATTTTCTACAAAGCCTTCTATCTTCAAAAATCATTGTTGCCACTCTGCTCTAATGAGTGCTGCCAGCCTTACACTCTGTAGTAACTGTAGGCAAGGAAAAGGACGTGGACAGTTCTCACCACTTCTGACAACTTGTACATTTCTGCAGTCTGTTAGTCTGACAAGACAAAGATAGGCTTCAGTGTAGTATATTTTACTGGATGGGACACAAAGAAAGCAAAATAATCATACTGAGCTCTACTGCTCTTCTCACAGGCGTTTCAAATGCTAAATTTGAAGAGACCTGAGAAGCCAATTAATTTTACTCATCCTAACAAACACAAGCTGCCAAAAAGCTCCGCATCATGCTGTATGAATTTGCAGAAAGTTCCTTTAATAGTAACTCAGGTTAAGTACTACCTTTATGCTGCCATCCAGAGGTAGCATCTTAAAAAGCATCTATGTTTAGATGTGACAAGTACCTCTCCTGGTAAGTTATGTAAGAAAAGAGCAGTAAAGACAGAACAAACTACCAGGTGGGTTTCCAGCCCACTTCATCTCAAGTTCATGAACTGACAGACACCAAATGCCACATTTGCCCTTCAGCAGGCAGTGCAGCACCCGCTTAAGCCTCTAAATAGAGAGTATTAATAGAGAAACACCTAAACAAAGTAACTCTGGTTCGCTTTTCAGTTTTGGAATGGGAGGCTTTGGGGATGGATTTTATACCACCTGTGCAGGCAGTCCATACTTCACTACTACTCATTCCAGTTCCAAATGCTTTAACACTCAGTGCAAGCTTCAATACAGACCATAACCAAACTCTTTAAATAAGTATATAGCAAATTAGAGGAATGGTTTATTTTTAGCATGTCTCCATCTTTGCCTGTTCAGTGATATATTTCTGCAACTAACACTAGCACTGAGACACAAGCATTAGTACCTGACATTCAGTCAGTGGCAGCATACAGTAAGCCACTTTGCTTTGCAGGAAGTCTCAGTTTTACTTGAATTTTACACACAAGTCTCTAATCACTAGCCTCTTGAGGCTTCCTGATTTTTTCCAGCTGCAAATAAGAAGTGCCATATGGTACTCATTACAGGTTAAGATTTACTAGTCGTTTAGGACCTTTCCCAAGTGACAGGTGTTAGATGTTGCCACTTTCTATAACCATGTCCAAATGTAACACAAAGCTAGACCTAACTGTCAGTTAGGCTTGTAAGCCTCAGATATACTTGCAAGCCAAGTATTATACAGTCATAACACCACTTATTCTGGCAGTCTGTTTCTAATACTTCCCTGGCTAAGGAAGTGGAATAGAGATACAGCCTCCAGACTAATTCCCCAGAAAACATCCTGTTCCCCACCTTCATCCATATACCATGCAACACAGGAAGCTTCAATTGCTGAATCCTGTTAACAGGTGTCAGTCATCTGTCACTGACAACTGCACCTTCATGTGTCAAGTGCATGAAGCAGACCACACAAGAACAGAAATCCACTTTTTCCTCTGAAAAAGGAGAAACAAAATAGAACAGCATTTCAGATTAATCCAGCTGCACTGTGGTCTACTTTAAAACTACTGAAAGCATTCGATTAATACCAAAGATTAAGCAAGTGCACGTGCTAAAAAGAATAGAGGCTGTGAACAGTGATATTGCATTGAGATGTTATCCAAAAAGGTACACACCCTCTCAACTGTCAGAACAAGACCTAATTCACTAAAGGCTTGGTGGGTGTCTGGGGGATTTTTTTTTTTCTTTTATGGTACAGGTTATTATCAACTCCATTCTCCTTCAGTTCTTGGACCAAGTATCATAGCTCCAAGGTTCTTCTAGTCAAAGCTGGTTTATCATTTGTTTATGCCTGTAGCATCAGCATACTCTGTGTGTGCATTTTAATACCTGAAGATAGTGCTACAGGCAGTTCTTTCTCTCTGTTGCTCAATATTAATAAAAAAGCTACTCTCCAGCCTCAGGTAATCAAAGTTGAAAAAGTAAGTGGCCCTTCCAAGTTAAACAAAGAAGCAATGAAGACCAAGCATTTGAACTACCCCTGTAAGTCAGAGGCGATTCAAAAAGAAGAGGGTATCAGGACACAATTTTTTGGGAGGCCAGTTTCTTCTTTTATCAGAAACCTATAAAGCTGATAAAACTTTAATATTTAGTGGGAGCTTTCAGATGCCTGTTCAGGAACTCCCATGTTTCAAGCCAGAAGACAAAAAGTAGCCCTCAATGTCAGCCTCTCAAGTTCATTCACTAATACACTGGCTACATGCTAGCAACAGCTCAGGGTCTCCTCTCCTTAGAGTATCTGTCACTTCAAGAGTGTTGCTTCATAGCAAGGTGCGCCTTGCTAAGGTCACTTGCTACACACTACTGAAAAGAGGCAAAGAAAAAGGAGGCCAGAATGTATTTTATTACCTTTAAAATGCTAGACAAGGCAGCTGCAGGCTAGTGATAATAGATCATTATACTGAACACACAAATTTTGCAATTACATACTCAAATTTGATTAGAAGAAACAGATTTTATTCATGTATGCTAGAGAAATTACATCTAGAGGCTATACTTTACCCTGAGAATCAGTACATTTAGTTTGCACTGATCGTCACTACACAGAAAGCATGCTCGAAGAATTAAGTCACACTTGTCAGAAACTTACTACAGTAAAAAAAAATTTTGGACCCATGCCAAAGAACTAGCTAAAAGGACCATAGATAAGATCTTTACAAAAAGCATAGAAAAGCCAACAAGTATTAATATTGTATCAGCAAGAAAGGCAAAATAAACCTGATCAGTGCTAAAAAAGGAGGTGCAGAGGGTAAGGAAATGCACTTTATATTTTTGTTTCCAACAGAAGCTGATGTCTAAGCTTTTATAATGATTTCTTCTGTATTTTGTCTCTATTTCCCTACCCAGGCCATAAAAAGATATTTTAAGAAACAGTCACAAAGGCATATTCCTCTCAAGAGGTTCAGTAATAGAAACATTTCTATAGAATATGATGCCTGCATTAAAAAAAAAAAACTGTATCAGATAGTATTTTAGTAATGCCACAAGTTAAAGTGTGTAATCCTAATATTTTTCCAAACCAGTTAGAGGGGTACTACCAACTTGCAAGTGAAGTGTCACTTCAAATGGATGCTGTACAAATAGTTGAGTACTATCCGTTTCAGCAAAGGAAGAAGTCCCTAGTAGTAGCATTAAGCTTCTTCTTGCCATGACATGTAAATTTAGTTATTGCTTTCTCCAGCAATTGGTTTTATTCACAGTTACCATCTGGAGGTTACTCAGCAGAAAGCTAGCCTTATCTAACCTAAAGTATCTTATTAAGGTGATTCCCCAACAACATCTGAGGATGTCAGTAAGCAGTCTTCCTTGAAACGCTGCACTAAAATACTGTCATTTTAAAAAGAAGTGGGAGCAGTCAAGAAGAATGCACACATGGTTCGAACACCCTATCGCAATAATTAAAGAGAGAACAATTCATGCAAAACAGCCCTCAATATTATTAAAACTCAAGATGCAATTCAGTCTGAAGCTTGGCAGGCATAAGAAACAGCCCCTGGCACTTGTACACATTCCAAAACAGAAAGTCACTTTCTCCAAGGGCAAGCATTCCCTGAGCCACCCTGTTTTAGGGAGTATACCAACTCCCACAAGTGCCATTTGGAGCTGAACAAGTGCCCAGAAAATAACCTGCTGCAATTTCATAATATAGGCTTTGCACGCTGCAGTAACCAGTAGGTTAATTTCAAGTACTTAACACTGAGCATTTCCACAAAGTTTTCACTGTACTCCTACAGCAAGCAAGGTTTGGAATAGTTGCAGACTAAAAGGACATGGCAACACTATCTTCTATCAGAAGAACAAATACAGAACTTTGAAAACAGCTCCGCTTTGAGCAGGAGTTCACCTAATCTAACCACCAGAGCAGGAATATTATACTTGCAGTCTAAGTTTTTCTATGACTACAATAAATGACAAGCTTGGAATTTTAGTATTTTTACATTTTGTTCTCTATGTTTAAGTAAAAAATATCCAGAGAGTTAAATCCAACAATGGTTTTGTGGTGAGTTATCTTCACTTGGATGCCAGGTGCCCACCCCCCCCACTATCTCTATCACTGCCCTGTCTGTGCTGTTTCTTCACAATTACTTCTGAAGCATATTAGCATTTAAAGGTTATTTAAAAAGACCAGTTTGATTATTCTCACTCTTAGGTACAGTATGCTGATGCTCTAAAAATACACATTTTCTGAGCATGACCAGACCTGTCAACAGGCATTTTCTCATTCAAGCCTAAAGTTAAGGAATTTTCTAGGTTCACTTAGGATACAAAAATTCATACTGTAGACATAGATGTTTTAACACTTTGTTTCTGCTATTACTTTAAGAGTTTGAAAGCTTCTAGAAAAGAAGAGATACTTTCAAGGTTCTTGTGCCTGTTTTTGTGTATGTGCACACGTGTGCAGAAGCATCAGCAATTCTAATGCCAAGAAGCTTCCATAAAGCATTCTGGATCAGAAATTAAGTGATACTTGCATATACACACTTTTCCTTCAGTCAAAAATACAAAACCCACCCACCCACACAAATATCAACTTTTGTATCAATGTTTCCACTATTTGCCCAGGCTTCTAGAAATTTTCAGGACACTAATTTGCCTATTAAGAAAGAGACAAACAAGTATTGGAAGTTAAGCTGACTATCAAAACAAAAAGCACTCAAGCCTCGCAACTTCTCAGCCTCTCTAGATTTTCTCCTTGTTGTTTTTAAATACTTGATGACTTAAGAATTAGCAAAAAAAAAAGTAACATTTTTGCAGAAACCTCAAGGTTTTATCTTCATGTCAGACTATACAGTGACTGGATGAAGAGAGATGCAGGAAGTCCAACAGAAATCCTCATTTTTCAGTCCAAGCCTCCTTTTCCTTCTGAATAATTTTACCCTTTAAGATTTAATATACAAGGGAAATGTTCTTAAATTAATTCAGAATAAGTATTTCTTTAAGTCAATTCATATTTTCTGAATGACACCTAGAAGTTACTTTGCCTTTCAGGAACAATGGCTTCTGCTGTCATTCTGTATAACAGGTTGGTTCAAAGTAAGTTGAATCAAGAAAAACCACTGCCCCATAAAAAGGATTATTATTAAAAGGTTTTAAATTCAGTTCATAGACTCCTTCACCCAAGCTATTGTTTTGCAGGGGCATTTCTTGTCAGGAAATCAAATCTGGGAGCTGAAGGCTTGTCTAGCCTTGCCTGCAGGTTACATTAGTTTTCATTGCATTAAGTAAATGCATTTAATTGTGGTTTGTAATAATTGCTAACTTTAATTCAAGATGTAGAAAGAGTGCACTTCATTGTCCAGGGTGGTCATTTTCTTCCACTCTATTGGACACCTGCAGGATTTAAGTGCGTAAAGAGAAAGGTTTGCTTCTGAACAATCAATGCTGTATTTTGTAGATGGACTAATGCTAGATAGTCTCTTCTTCATGAACTGGAACTTCATGTTCAAGGAACATTAGTTTTATTGCTAACAAGGTGAAGCCAAAAAAAAAAAAAAAAATCAAACCCAAGTGTTAAATTAATAGTGGCTTAAGCCTGACAGCCTTATGTAATAACTAATGCTTGTTATATTTTCACTCAATGCAGGAGTTAAAGAGGCTAGGAACTAGAATGTACAGTAAAACAAACTATTCTGAATATACTTTTGACATTTTTCAGAGTACTAGAGAAATGCCAAGAAGTCCAGCATCAAAAAATCACTATCTCCCTAGCTTGATTTAAGAAAAAAAAAAATAAAAATAAAGAGAGACAAGAGTATGACTACTAGGAAAACAGCAAAGAAGCCGATGTTAAGTATAAAGGTGAAGTGTATGGACTCAGAACTTTTCAATGCATGAAGAAATACTGCCAGAAAGTATACACTATAAGGTTAATTTGTTTAACAACAGGCAGTTATTGAAATAGTAGGACCCATAATCCACACCTGAATGAGAAAAACACATGTAACACTGCTTTAAGTAGCTCTGGATTCCAAGTCACTATTTCTGCATTGTACTGTTTTACTAGTATACAAATTAAGCATAAGCAATATCTTTCTAGATTAAGACAGAAAAGTAGAAAACTCCTACTATAAGGACAGCATAAAGAAACTGAAAACAGGGAAAAGAGATTGCCAGTCTGTAGCATCACAGACAAGCAGGAAAACCAGCACCGCCTCACAAGAGTTTGATACTCTTAAGCAGGTAAAGGAACAGAGTAGGAAAAAGATGGCCTTCCCAGATCAGAAATTGTGAATAAAACCCAAGCAACCAATTATTCCAAACACCTTACAAATGACAAAATAATAGTCAAAGCCAATCATTGTTATCAAGTGCTTAGGAATTTTATTATTTTTTTAAATTTGAGTTGCAAGAGAAATTCAGTTTTCTTCCCGCCTGTTCACAGGAAGATACAAATTCCACTTTACACTATAAAATGCAACATATCAATACATATTACTGGTACACATCTTTATGTATAAACCCCCTAATTTCTACTTGAGAAGTTGCTACAAAGTGAATGGAAGGCTTTAACTTCCCAGCCATACAACTACCAGTTAGAGAGCATATGGGTAACTCAACCTATAAAATATAAAATGCATTATCTGTCACCACCTACAAGCTTCTGCCCTTCCACTCAATGCTGCCAATCTTCCAAGGTACTTGAAGCTCCTGAAAGTCTACAAGCAGAAACAGAAGTCTGTCAAAAAAACTCCACCCCAACAAAACCAACAGTGTTCATACTCAAAGCTCATGGCCTTTCTCTGAGCACAAATGTTGGCTTTATATCTATGGTTGGCAAATAATTTGTCTTTAAGATTCTTGTATTCAGCCCAGTAACCACACACACACACACAAAAAAAACCCAGTCAAACTGAAAATTAAGCTCAAAAAGAAAGTTTGTGTAGGTCTGCTTAATTATCTATATAAAAATACTAAAAACATCATAACTTACATAACTTCCAGCAGTAGCTCCTAAAACTCTGATCTGAGGAACCTCTATAAAGCTTTACCTTCCTCATTAACTGCTCCAGTCTCAAGCTCTTAAATGAAGCTACTTCAATATAGCTCTGCTGAATACTTGCCATAGCTCTCAATTGAGCCTGTGAAGCAATCAGTGACATCTTACCTTAACCTCATACAAGAGGCCCAACTGGACCAGTCAGTATTCAAGTTCTTTTCCCAAAGCCATAAGGTAATCGTATTACTTTAACTACATCTCCAAAATACAACACAAGGAGGCAAGAGATGCAGCTAGTACAGTAGAGAAAGAGATAAAAGTCTTACTTTCATACCAGTGAAGCATTTAAACACAAATCAAGTACTTCTTCCATGCTCACAGTTCCTTCTGGAGAAGGGTTGTCTACCACAGACAGCCATTAGTTATAGCCAGGATGTATGTATAAGTTTGGTTTCTAAAAGCATTCAAATTCTCTAGGAAACAGTACAGCACAAATACCTTTGTCTAAATTAATGGTGTGGTTTAAAACTATGATTCACCTTGATAACAGCTAAAGTCAATCCTAGAACAAACACGATTTCCAACACATTTAATATATTTCAGCAGAAAGTCCTGAGAGATACTGTCAAAAAGACTTACTAGCCTGTTCTCAGCCAGGGAGGGGAATAGAGCTTTGCTTATCTCAGGAAAAGTTAAAAGGAGGGAAAGCAGGGGTTTCAGCAGAGCTGCAGTAGCAAAGCTTATCTGGCATGGAGCAGGGTCATATTAGGCCTAATGCAGTAGGACAGTTACACAGTTCTAGCTATAGGCTTCAAGAAAGAATAATTTTGTAGATAAACTAGAACCAAAAGTAAAATAGCCATTAAGTGCATTGCACACAGATGCCTTTTACAGTGCCAGAAGAAAAAAAGAGGTTGAAATTCAACTCTTGACATTTTAATTCTCTGTAGAGATTAGGTAAAAGAAACAAAATACAGATGAGACTAAACTATTTTCCTTCCCCTCCAGCTTGGAGAAGGAGGCAAAGACAGAAGTTCAACAACAGAGCTGCAATAACTGTTGAATGCTATTTCCTTCAAAACAGCCAAAATTCATATTTTTAGAGTTCCTTTCTCTCTCTTTGACTCCTAAAACACACACTTCAGGTGGAAAAAACAACTCACTGTCATTATTGTCACTACAGTTTATTTTGTGTCTTCATTCAAAGCAATTTGCCTGGTATTATAACTATTGGCAGAGGCTGCTTTCCATTCAATATGCTTGCATAATACTATTCCTAGAATGTATAAGGAAGTGTTATCTTGTTGTGTGCTGATATTAGTGGAGAGTTTACACAATTGATGCAATTAGAGAAGGAAGCATTTTAACCTAAGTGAACAGAAGGTAAAAGTGTACAATACACCTTTGCTGTATGTGTGGAACCAATACTTTCCTACATTTTATCAGAGGTTGAAGATATGCATATTGGGTTTGTTGGGATGTCCTTACTGTTTCCACTGTTTTGTAATATAGAAGAGTCTCCATATGTTCTACTAAAACCAACAGCAACTAATTGCATTACAGTAAGTATTGCTGCTTATTCATAGTAGAAAGACCGCTATGTAAGTTCACATTCGCTGTTAAATAAACACTTCATCCTAGTTCTACTTTAGAAAAAAAGGTGACTTAATTAATATACTCAATGAAAGCAATTATGAACAGGAAAATTAAAGTCTAGGAGTTTCCGCTGAACTATCAGTTTATTTCCATTATGTGGAAAAAAATAAACACATACAAACTTTGTCTGCATAGCTGCAAGAGATCTTATTATGGCCCAAACAGCTCTTGTTAGGTTTCATACAGAATTCTTTTGATTTGTTTGCATTTTTAGTATGTGCTGGAACACACCTTGAGAGAAAACTTTCACCATATATCTGTAACTAAGAGCCATGAAAGGTCAAAGCCAAAACACATGACAAATGACAAGTTGCAAGTGGAAGGACTTGAGCCTTGATGTTATGAAACCGAGAGAGTCTTGTGCATGACTAATCAAGACACATCCACGGAATTTCAGGATGAAATGCTTTTTGAATCCTAAAAGCCAGCACCCGTTTCTTTCTGCTTTTACAGACTTAGCTTTCATAACTGGAAAGAGCCACATCCAGTTATGAAATGGGAAATAACAACCACCACCATGATAAAACAGGGCAAGAGAAACACAGATGATCATCATCTACAAGTTAACCATATTAATCAAGTACAATGTAATTAATGACATGGTAGCATGTATTTATATACACGATAAGAAAAAAGAAATCCCAACTAAAGAGAACTTTCATTAATAATACATCACTTAAACACACGATACCCATCCTGACAGCCTGCCTTACCATATTTGAACAATTGTTTACATCCCTACACTTTCAGCCAAAATAGAGTCATAATGGAAGGCAAAGAAAAAGAGACATTGCAGAAGTTACTTTGTTTTTAATAACTTTTGGGCTGACAAAGTCCACATACACTCTAAAACCCTAGATTTTAACCATGAGAGAAACTTCAATATAAATCAATATAGGGTCACTAACTTCAAGAGAGTTTCATAGACAGACTAGATTATTAAATTGTGCTCATCTATGTTCTTTAAATAGATTACCCAGTCACAACTTGTAATCACTTTTCTATAACACAGTGCAAGTGTAAACCTGCTAGAAGGGAAAAAAATAGAAGTCTGCTTATAGGAAGAGCTAATCAGTTTATATACATGTATGTAGGTTTACATGAAAAAGACCAAGGCACTTACGCACTAATATTGTCCCTTGACATATATTATAAGCACTTATATCCTCTGATAAAAGCACACATAGCACCTTTTTAAAAAAAAAAAAAAACACCAAAAATAAAAAAAAACCACCACACAAAAAAAAACACAAACCAAAACTGGACCCATGCACTGATGGCACTGTCTTCTACTTCATCCATTCTCCCACTCTCAAATTTGACCATTTGCAGTCTCTCTGCTATTTCTGCACAGTCCATCAGTAGTTACACACTTCATTTTACATCAACAATGAGTCTGCACAAGAGTGCATAGCATCATCCATATACCATTCCATTACAGATGATGGCCTACAGAAAACCCAGCAATAAAATTCATATTCATGCTTACTTGAGTAGGAGGTTCTAGCAATTTTTTTGTTTTGTTTTCCTCATGATGTCTACATTGAAGGATGATTCTCAACTATATTCTGTCACCTTGTAACCAATCACTCAGCCATACAGACTGTTTGAACAATCTGGAGTAAAGAATGTACAACTTCCGCATTTGAAATCTTCATTAGGATGCCAAATAACAATTTCAGATATTATTAAAATAATGAATGACTTGAACTCATCATGACAGATTTATCTTGTTGGAAGAAAGGGGGAGATTCTCACACAAGGCTCCAGACCGAAATTCAAAGAAACAGTTTGCATCATCAACCACATTGCTACTGTGTTAATTCAACCCTTTTTGACAATGAGAAAAATAAAATTTGTTAATAAGGATCGGCATCATTTAGTGTTATCATCATGGGAAATTCACAGACATCAGAACACTAAAGTATTGAGAAATCTTAAGAACTTTCTGACAAAGTGACAGTGGGACTTGCATTAAGTTGGAATGGAGGTGTCTCTTTTCCCCACTCCCCTAGGCCTTGGAACTTCAGTTAATCTCATCTCACTGCAGGGCAATAAATGCCCAGAGGGGCTCATCCTAAACAAGAGACTGTAGCACAAGGTGGTGTTGAGAACCAAGGTCTCCACCATTGTCTCATCTCCTTTCTTCATTTCTCTCCAGGCACAGGGCTGCCTACAGGGTCAGCCCAGCACAATCGCCTTCCCAGGCCCCACAGATTCTCACTGGTCTCACACACAAAACTCTCCTTCAGAGCTAAAGGAAGAAAGAGGACATATTTATACACACAGACCTCCCCACCTTCAACGCCTGCCCACTAAAATAGTGAAGTTCTGGGATGCGACTGACTGCATCCTTCTTTGGGGGTGAAAATTACAGGAGGTAGCCTAGGATGCGGTGGTACTGAACAGCAGAAGAACTAGTGTTACAGACAGTAAGGGGACAAGCAGTTCTCCAAATCAGTAAGCATTGGTGGCACACTAGTATCACTTACCCTTGGGTACACACCTGGGCATGGTAAAAAAAGAGAGGTAGAAGAAGAAGGGAACATACTGTGGCTGGTCTTTGCTTTTTGGAAGGGCAGATGAAAGGTCTACAAAGTTTCACTGTAAAGGAATGCACTTCAAAGGAGAGTTCAAGACAAATAAGATTTTGTCAGCCCTAACTACAAAATCAAAAGGGAGGGAGTAACAGAAAGGTCTTCTATGATTTTTTGTAACTGGAGAGTAATTGTAAGAAACAGAAACATCAATTCATTTTCCTTTCCAAGTAAACTTGGAAGAAACTGTAAAATTCTGAAGTTAATTCAAGTTAAAGCATGAGCCTTAGAGTTAATTTCACTGCTTGTTAACAACTGAAGGTCTTAATTCAAAACGAGAAAGCAGCGATTGCCCTCAGTTTCAAGGCCCAGCCACTCCAGGGAAGCTGGGATAGCATCCCTCTCCCAGGGAGAGAAACCAAAATTCTTCTCCGGGCCATCTACTGCGCACCCTCTGCGACACTGCATGCACCTACCATCTCTGCTAGCATCTCAGCTTGGGTTTTAGGAAAGCAGAAATACAACCCTCAGGAAAACCAAGGCACAGTCTGAGGCACAGTCCCCTGGCAAACCATGCCCTTAAGCTTCCAACTCTCTGCCAGGTCCAGGTGTAACGCAGAGATAGAAGATAACAGGCTTACTGCAGAGAGCTCAGGCACCCCCTCACAAGGGACTTTTTTGGAGGGGGAGAGAGCAGGGGGAAGTTTTTTCCTGCTTTGTCCCGGAGGAACAGCGGGTTCCGAGCGCACACAAAGCTCGTCCGCGCTTCCCCCGCCTCGCACCCGCGCTCCCTCCTGCCTCCCCGCAGGCGAGCCCAGAGGTGCCAGCGGCAGGCGGCTGCTGCCGAGAGCCGGCCCGACGCCGGCAGCGCCCTGAAGCTCCTACCCGGGGAGAGCAGCACCGGGGAAGGGGCCGGCCCGGAGCCCCCGGTACCCGAGGGCAGCAAGGAGAGAGGGAGACCCGCGCCAGGCCCGGCCCGGCGCCCCCCGCCCTCCCACCAGGCTCCTGTCAGGAACCGCGGCCCCCCAAGAGCCGGCGCAGGCACTGGGGAGCCCACCCTCGGGCACTCCACTTTTGAAAGGNGGCAGCCAGGCTGCGGCTCCACCGCCGCGGCTCCATGCCGCCCACTCAGGAGCTCCGGAGCCGGCCCTGCGGCGTGGGCATCGCCCAGCGGGACAGCACAGCTCCCCGCGGCGGCCGCCCCGACGCCGGCGCCCGCCCCTCTGCCGCGCTCGCCCGCTTCTCCCGGCTCAAGTGCTCCCGGGACTACTTGCCCCACGGTATTCATCCGCACCGTGGGCGGGCTGGGCGGCGGGTGCGTGCGGTGTGCGGGGCAGGGCGCGCTGCCGCCCCGCTCTAAGGGGGCTGCAATTCCCCGCCGCCACCCGTCCTCCTGAGCGCCGCCGTTTTGTCCCGGGCTCGAAGGGCGGGCGTCTGCCTCTCCCCGCCCCGCACCTCAACCGGGCGGGCAGCGCCGGACCCCGGACTATTTTCTCGGGCGGAGGCACCTCGGTGTGCAAGGGCCAGGGGGGAGCCGCTGGCAGTGCGGGGTCGCACCTCAGGCGGGGTGGGCGGCGGAGCGGCGGGGGGCGGTTGGCGTCGCCTGGGCCCGCGTCAGTCCCGTCCCGCCCGGCTCCGCTCAGGTGCGACGCCTTGGCGAAGGCTGCGCCAAGTTCCCGCCCGGGCAGAGCGGGTGGGCGCCCCGAAGGTGTCGGGCCAGCCCTCCCGCGCCCCTCAGCGCTCCGTCGCGGCGGC
>VZRU01003688.1:90000-101834 GCA_013398155.1 Pedionomus torquatus
CGTGGAGCCGGTGCCCGCCTGGGAGCAGCGGCGCGTTAACCGGGCTGTCTCCTCCCTGCCGGCTGCCTGAAGCATGGGCCGCAGCTGCCACCCTGCCCCTCCGGCCGCCGGGCGCGCAGGGTGAGTGCCGAGGCGCGGCGACCCCCTCCCCGCCGTGTCTCTCCTCCCTCCAGCCCCGCCGTGATGCTGTCCCTTTGCCTCCCCGCAGGCTGCTGCTGCTGCTGCTCCTCTGCCTGGGCGCGGAGCTGGCGAGTGCGGTAAGTGTGCGGGTGGAGGTGGACGCACCTAAGTCACACCTGGCGGAGTTTGGGCATCCCTCGGACAGAAAACCTCTCCCGCCTCTCTCAGAAAGATGTGGGGACTGTTATTGTTTTTATAATTATCGTACACCTCTGCTTCGAAGTTCCTTTGTGCCTTTCGTCTACTCAACTGAGGTTTTTGCAAAGTACGCTGGAGTGAAAGACCATCTGTGTTCAGTGGAACAGCTCTCTGTGTTTGAAAGGATGATCGGTATCTCTCTTGGCAACTGACTGACCATTCTTTTTTAGCCTCTTCTCAAACCTTTCTGTTAAAAGCTGAACCTTTAGGTCCTTGCTTGTAAAGGATCCAACACAGAACACCTCATAACAAAGTAAAAGTGATGTGAGAATTTAAAGGGTCAAGCTGTTAAGTATCAAAGTTCACAATTATGAATTAGTAGATGTGTTTTAGATTTCAGGTTGGCATACAGAAGCAATACTTTATGATCTGTCAATCTGACAATTTTATGGCATAAACAGGGTTTTTCTGTTACTGTTCCTAATCAATGTTTAAGCAGATTAGTAAGGGATCTCTAGGCTTTTAAAATGTTCATAATTTTTTATTTTTTTTTGTGTTGTAGTAGGTTTTCTGCAACTGAGATGCTGAAATTGTCAGCCTACTGAACTATGGGCTTAAGTGAATAAAAGAGTCCTTTGGAAAATCTGTAGCCTAAGTGTCCAACTGACGTATAGTCAGCAGTTAAAAAAAATCTCTTTGTTATAGTGTGATGTAAATTAAGACTGTACGATACACTAATCATGTGTTTTATAGTACATGTTGTAGTGAATTAATGGCAGCAGTTAGCATAATGTTTTAAGCGTGTTTATTTTGATTCAACTTCTAACAGACTTGTAACAAAACCAGTTAAAACATGGGTTCTTGATTTGTCAGCCAATGTTTTTCTACTGCATTTGCTACTCTTCTGAGCACCTTCCAGCACAACTGAAAGGAACTCTTTTGAAAAGGCTGTAATAACAGAGGAGTTTATACTTTTCATCAATCTGAAAGCCTTGGTTCTGCCTTATGCTTTTTATAATCAATTGCACTAGTAGAATTTCATCATCCTGATCAGGTGGTAGTTACAAGCTCTAATCTTCTCAAAGATTAAAAGATTAGACAATGTGGGAAGCTGTGAGAGTTTCTTTTCATATTTGTTTTCTTAAACAAAACTGAGAACTGTTCTTCTGAGTGTTCTTGCTGCAGTGGTACCTATGTGGAAATTATTTCTATAAAGCAGGTATTTTCAAGGGTTTTTGAAACAAACATGGTACCTTTTGCAGTCATTTTTATAAATTCATGCAATATGTCAGTGAAATTACTCCTGATCAATACAGACGTAGCTGACAGCAGGTTTTTAATTGTTTGGTCCAATTTTGCTTCATACCTGTTTCAAAACATATTTCTTAAGCAGTCAAAATTTTTGTTAGTTCCTTGACATGTTTCATTTTCCATAAAGGGACTTTGTCGATTTCAGTCTAATGCAATGAGTAAAATCAATATTTATGTGCCATTTCTCAATTTTCCTGTCGGTTTTCTTTGGGGTTAGAAAACAAACAAAGTCTTTGTTGTATAATCAGTCTAAAAGTTTGGAAAAGCATCAGAAACATGTCCTTAAAATACTTTTAGCGCTTTATATGTCCAAGAATTTAATGCATTTAATTATTCTTATTAAAATGCTGTCAAACATGTTCAGTGGGAAAGATATATAACTGTGTTTCTCAGCTTTTCAGATACAGTAGTAGCTAAATGATTTCTGGTATCACAGAATTAAAAACACAGCCTAACACCTTTTGGCATGAAGTAAGCTGTTAAGAGAAATACCAGGGATTGAAGTTGCTTTTACAGTAAGCAGAGCTTTTTTACTGAAGTCAGGATCTCTGAAACATTTCTTAGTAGTTCTCTGCTATACAGTTTGAAGTGATGGAGCATAGTAAAGTACAATGTTAATAAAATGGGCTTAAAACTTTAGGTTAATAAGGAATAATAAAACTTCTAGACTATTCTTAGAGACAGTCAACTATTAAAGCACTTGTTGCTGAATGAATATGTGATTTATAACTTTGTTCATCTTACTGAAATGAAATCAAAGAAAGGTAACTTCAGTGTTGTAAAAGAAACATCCTAAAATATTGTACGAAGTTGCTGAGTGTTCTTCAAGACTGTTACTCTGGCCAGGACTGGTAGGCAGTGGTTGGCATGTCAGGCCAGCATCTTGAATAAAGTTGTATCAAAGATACAAACTTTGATTCGGAGGTCTCAATTACAAGGTGTAGCCATCCCTCCTGCTCAAAGAGTAGGATTTTAAATTTCTGAGCTTGTACTTATTTTTCCTAGGTATAAATTATGATATATTTTGAATGGCTTGCAATACAACCTATTTAGCCACGTATTGAATGCATGGGTGACTTCCTGTTACACATGGGGTTACTTTGCAGAGAGATCGTTACCTTGTTTGTAGATCAATTGCTGATAATGACCTAAGAGTTTCCTCTAGCAGCTTTCAGCTGAAGTCACTCCAGAAGCTATGCTTCATTCACATTTTCAATCTTTTATTGTCAGTAATTTGCATTAATCATGAACCAAGAGTGTCAGTACAAGGTGTTGTGCAAGCATAAAACAGAAATGTGGTGTTGTCTTCAAGACTTTCATTTCACTGTAAAACAAATGACAAAAGTTGGCCCAGAACTGGTGGTTTGGGGGGCTAAGACAAAGTGTTGAAATAGTGTTAGAGTGGCAGGTGTTTGCCTTGGAAAATCCTCAGGGGCAGACAAATGATTAGCCAGGCTACAGGGTAAAATATGTTTTTTTGAAAAGGGACTTTTAAAAGGATAATCAGAGTTTTGCTGATGTTTCTGGGATGTCCTGTCACAAACATGAGGTGGAGCATCAGATGAAAATGGTCACAAAGTCTAGAGACAGTCTCTCGCAATGAATTTGAGATTTTCATCTTTTCACAAAGCTCTCAGCTGAGCTCCCATCATAGTCCTAGCAATCCTTCCATGCCCACTTGAGAGCATACCTGACATACTGCTGTATTTCCTTTCTGCCATTGGTCAGCTAGTTGAGCACACCTGGACTATGTGCTAGCCTTGGCGTGATATCCTAAGGAACTACTGTTAAGACTTATTGTCAGATGTGTTCTCTTGGAGCAGTTGAGCTTTTGGATAGAGTTCTGTTAGCTTTTATTTTATGAGCCTGGACTTCATGTACTATTCCAGCTCTTCCAAATCTTCTGGGTTCTTTTTTTGCTAATAAATGTGCAGATTGACTAGAGATACTTTCTAGTGCTTAGCATCTTGTTCAGCAGAACATCTACAGTATCCAAGTAAGGCAAATAAAAACTGCATGCCAAAACCAGTTCTGGGCAGTCTGCTCTGTTTTGAGTAAGTGAAGCTCTGCTCGTTTATGACAAGCTAACCCAAGTGATCTTATTTCTCTCTTCTCTTAATTTATCCCAGGTTTTCTGTGTGTGTGGTTTTTTCTTTTTTTTTTTTTTTAATTTATTGATGATACAAATGTTTCATAATGTCTTCTCATTTAATGTGTACTGGACCCGCTTAATTGAGCTAAGCTCATTGTTTTCAGTGGCCTTATGCCAGAAATAAATTTTGTCCCACAGCTCTGACAGAGGGGAAAAAATAGCTGTTTAGTTATGGATATTTAAAAACAGAATTGCAGCTCTCATCATTTCACTTTCCATAACTGAGTTTCTGCAAATGTCATCTTAGCCATTAAGATCTATTTTTAAAGTTTTTTTGTTTCTTTGCTATTTTAATTAGTATGTATAAGCATACAACTTTCTGTAGTTTTATTTTTAGTTATAATACCTACATAGCAGTGAGCTTTATTGGGAAATAATTAATATCTGTAGTATAGTTACTTGTGTAAAGAAGCAGCCTACAGAATTGGAGAAATAACAAAATGTAAACCTAATCTTGTAAATCTCAGAATTTATTTACTGGATTAAGGCACCTTCTAATCTGTAACAATGCATGGGTGCAGAGGTACTTGTTTGGTGAAGATTCACATGCTTCTTTGGGAATGGTCGTTCTGCGAAGGTCAAGTTTGAATAGCAATAAGTCTCTAGCAAACTAATGAGAATTATTCTCTTGTTCTGTAGCAAGATAATGAGAAATACTTTTAAAAAAATATAAGCATCAGAAAGTTCATAACAGTGCTAATTATCTAGCCCTTGCCAAGACATTGGATTTTATGGAAAACTTTCATTTAAAGCTGAATATCCCTTTCTTTCCCATCTAAACAAAGAATTGTTTATTTGCTGAATATTTTCTGGGTGCTAGAGATAATTGAGTGGCATTTTATTTGGCACTTAGATATTGTGTTAGGTCACAGCAGATATGAAATGAAGTAATGCATGTACTTGTATTCTGAAGAGCTTTTTTCATATCATTGTCCATTTAAGGTTACAGTTGCCTTTTGCATAGTTGAGAGGTATTGTGTGACCTAAAGAAGCATTTCATTTCCCCTTCTGGGCAAGCCAGCTTTACTGTCAGTTGCTGTGTTCCCCTGACTTAGGAAATGCTATTAGTAAGTCATGCTAGTGTTCCTGAAGCAGGCAGGGCATTTCATGGTGGGGCTTCTCTATCCTTTGTCCAGCCTCACAGTCGAGACACTGTTGATGCAAGTTGGGGTCTGGTACTTGTACTTACTAACTCTTCCTCCTGCAGTAACTGCAGTTACAATCTGATGTTTACAGGTGTTGTGAGAATGATACAGATTGCCAAAAGGTGAAATAGTAAAATGGCTCTGGTTTGCAAATCTGTAACTCCACAAGGTCTTAACTCTGCCTCTTTCTTGTTTTGTTTTGTTTTTGTTTTTGTTTTGTTTTTGTTTTTTTTTTTTTTTTTTTTTTGTTTTTTTTTTTTTTTTTTTTTTTGTATAATAGTCATGCTCCATTTGCAGATGCAGAAAAGCTCCAGGAGGAGGGCTGGTAACTCCATGACTTGCATAGGAAGAAAACTTATTCTCCTTATGTCCCCAGAGACACAGCATCTGTTCAGGCAGGACTGTCAAAGTATTGCCAGCTCTTGGTGTTCAATCAGATAAATGTTTTGATCTGTTGGAAGCTGCAGTGTTTTTTGAGTAGAATATAATTGAACCAATAGCTATTTGTCCACACAGATACTCTGCAAGTACTTTTAGTGCTGGGTGCTGACTTGAGTTTTAGGATTAAACATTCAGCTAGTGTCTTGTCAGGCAGTTTTGGTTACATATCGGACAACATTGACCCACTTGGGTTTTGAGGATCTTTTAAGTTTAACTTGGAAGGGAGAGCTATAAAACACTGCAAAGCTAATGATTCTGCATTAAACGGTATTGAAGAAACAGAAGTGTACTCCAGAAATGCCAGACAGTTTTAACCTTTTGTCAGTGTCTTTTATAGGATTATCAATTATTTTAGGGCAATTATTTAAGTACCTCTGAATAATAAAATTAAGGTATTATTTCAGGGGGGAGGGAAGGAAGGGTGTTCTCATACTGTAGAGCAGTGTGATAGAATTATGAGGTGATCATGAAGTCCTGGTAGATACAAATGAATAAAGTTGTATCAAAGATGGCTTTGAAAAATTCTTTGCTGCCAGAGTTCTTGACATCCTCTCTTCCTTCCTAAGTGGGTTTGTATATCTTTCCATAGATAACAACTTTAAATTGTTTCCTAGATAGCAGTATAAAGTTGTATTACTAAGTCAAAAGCAAAGGGATTTTGCTAACGCTTGTGTCTCTGTTTAAATGTTGTAATGATGACAAAGCACAAAACAATAAGATTTTTTTAAAGCTTTGATTGATAAATAATTTTCAAGCTCTCTGGAAATCCACTCTCAAAATAAAGGACTGCTTTCCTTGTTACTCTGGACAAAAGTAAAATGAAAGCCCTTCTGCTGTTACCTGTGGAAGGGATCGTTTTAGCAAGGTCAGTTTGAGTTTTGAAAGGGATTGGAAGGAGGCTGAGTTGCTTGCTAGAGGGTATCTGCAAAATTCAGTCTTGATAGTGACTGCTTTTTTTAAGTGTTATTGGAAGAATAAGATCTGTGGAAAAGGAGATCAGTCATTGACATTATGAACTTATTTCCTTAGTTTTGTTTTTTGTTTTTGTTTTGTTTTTTTNTGTTTTTGTTTTTGTTTTTTTCTTTCACAATATCCTTGTAACCCAAGAAGGCTCTTACTCTCCTGAAAAGATTATAAAACCTGACTGAGCTTAATATATTTCTTACAGTTTACATATCTGAGAAGAAAGAGCAGTTAGAGTGGAATCATGCGGTTCTTGTTACAAGTTTCCTTGCAAAAAGGAAACTTGGAGGTGCTGGCAGTAAATCTGAAAATATTCAGAGAAAGCAAGTAATTTGTTCCTGTGCTTTTTGCAAAGACTTCTTGCAGTTCAGCCTGCCTCATGATGGTATGGTTTATATGGAAGTTGTCTGGCTGCAGTCTCCAGTAGTTGTATTTAGCTTTCTGCTTTTCAAAAGGTGTCAACGTTAATCTTACTTCTTGTGTTCAAAGTCATCTTTTCTTTGTCTGAATGGCCTCCTCTTCTCTCAGGTCTGATGCAACATGAAGAGATAGAGTTAATACAAAGTCAGAAGAACTGTTCCATGGATCTGCTGCTCATTTGGCTTTTATGCCACTTTTTCTTTTTTCTTTTTACAGTTCTTGCTGATCAGAAATGAATTTGCTTGCCCTCTGGTTCTGCTCTTGCCCAAATGGATACAAAGTACAGATCCCCAGCACAGATCCCTGTGGTTCATGCTGGCTTTTCTTCTTGTTGTTTCTGCAGCGTTTTGATTAGCTTTGGTTGTGTCAGCCTCATTGGGCCACTAAACCAGCGCTATCCAGTTTGCATAGTCGCTGCACACTTGGTTGCTTTTGTATTGAGAGAATCAACACGGTGAACCAAATGGGGCTGATTCGCTTCAGTCCACTGAGCTGCCAGTAGCTACTGTATTCTGAGTCTGCCTTACTCCCTGGTCTGTTTTCTCCTATTTGGCTGGAACCTACTGTACTTTGTGCAGCCTCCAGCCCTTGCCTCAACGTGTGCTTAAATTCATCTGCCTTTCTAGCTCTCCTTTGTACCTCAGTAGCCTAGGGAGGGTGCCAGTATGGCTCCTGGCAGTTAAACCTATAGCATTTCTTCTAATGCCTCACTCCTAGCAGCACTGAGGACATGTCAATGCCTGTTACCTAGGAACTGTTGTTGCTTAAATCTGTTTAAGAGGGTTGCACCTAATGTTCATTGCTTTTCCCGTTCCTAGTGGGAGCAAGCAATTCCATCCTTGAAACAAGCATTTGGCAAGACCTCAGTGTGATGTGTAACACAGGTAAAATCTAAACATCATCTAGGTGTTGTATTTAGACTAATTGGGAGCTAGCTAGAAAAGGCAGTACATGAAGGTTTCTGTAAGAAATTAGAGTAATATTTCCTTTTCTTTCAGTTTTGCATATTTGCCATTTTTTCCATTTCCACTGAAGGGGAAAGAGGTTGGAAGCAAGGTAGCAATGGCAACATTAACTGTTTCTCTAGCTTTTTTTTTTTTGGCTGGCAGAGAGATCAAGACCTGCGATTTCCTTGGCATTGGGATAAAATGTTTGTACAGAGTAAGCTAAAAGCCAACTGCATAAATGAGTTCATAGCACTGTTAGGAGGGGTTGATTTTGATCTAGAAAGCAGAGGAGAGGAAAATGAAAGTGCAGAGTTAAACAAGGAATGGGCTTATAAATGCTCCTGTGCTTCTTAAATTCTCCACAAATTAAATATCAGAGAAACTGAAAATAATAAAATAATCTTCCTACTTTTTTTTTTTACTTTTTTTTTTTTTANGCTAGTAGCATCATTATAAAGCTCTAAATAGTGACAAGTCAATACTTTATCTTTCCTCAACTATTTTTAATTATTGCATATACTTTACCTGTTCACATCACAGCATTGGAGACTTTTCAAATTGGATCCTTATGTTCCTTATCCTTTTGTTTGAGTCACTGAAGATTATTTTCTATTAATGAATGTCATGTCCTCAAAAGTAGTAGTGCGATCTCTCTGTGAACATGAAATAATATCTAGCTCTAAAAAAGGAGTGTTGAACTTAAGATCGTTTTATTAGTAAATGATGCAGTTATAAAAGGAGTGATGAATTTATTACTCTTAATACTTTTAAGTTAAAATCTGCTTAGAATTCATAAGCTGGCAAGTCAGTTTTCCAGAACTGCATATATAAACACATCTCATTACTGCAACTCACTAGCACAGTGAGTAGTTGCTTGACTTTCCCAAAGAGGAGCAGGACAATTTTAAAGTTATAATAGCTCTTCTTGTATCAGCCAAACTTTTACTGTGAAGGAGTGTGCAGAAATTACTTGCTCTGTAGAATACATATAAAGCAGTTTGAAATTATTCCTATTGCTATAGTGGAAATACATCAAAACAATAGGAAGGTGAATCATTGTATTGTACTTTCATGATTAAACCTATCCACAGAGCAGGGTGTAACTGAACTGGAAGAACATAGCCTGCGGGAGCAAAAACATTTGGCAAAAGGCAGGCCCGGAAAATTAGAATTTATAGTTGTCATCAGACTTTTCCATAAAAGGAGCCTAGAGCCTTTCAGCCTTAGCCCTCCTTGTGAGACTTTAGACTATCATCAAAGTGTGTGTGAAGGGGTTGAAAGGTGGGGCATTATCTATAAAATTAATGTATCTTTGTAAATGCCTTTTACGTGAACTGCAGCACGTGTGAGGCGTGGATTTGGCTGGAAGGCAAGGCTGGCAGGTCCTGTATTGCATTGATTAGTGTATAGCATTTTGCATAGAACATGCTGGGTCCTTTATTACTGCAAAGTATTGAAGTGTGGTGGTCTCTGTCTTGTGGACATGACTGAGTGGTCTGCAATAAGCCCTGGGCACCAGAAGTAAGGTGCGTTATTTCCAGCATACTTTTGAAATGCTCATGCTTTTTACTTTTTGATTCACTGGGGGAATAGGCATAACACAACTATATTTCTCGCTACTTGGCAAAAGTTTTTTATCTGTTTTCATTGAAACACCGCTTTTAGCAGTTCTATCTTCTTGTAAGATCATTCTTACAAAGGAGGAGTAGTGCACTATTAACCTAATAAAGCAGGTTCAGCTTTGTGCTGGAAACTGCTGGTGAAATCTCCTCCTACAGATGATACTTGGCCTTTTGCTGGGAGTTGAAAAGGTGTAAAGTTAAGACAAATATAGAGAAAAGATGTTAATAGGGTGGTGAATTGAAAAAGCTTTCAAACCATTCCCTTAAAAAAGGTGAAGTATTGTAGTAGCTAAAGTAAGATCATTTCCCTACTTTTACCACAAATAGATACAGGAAATACTCTTTAAGCTCTGCAGAGGTTTTAAAGTTAAAAGTGTTGGTGACCATTAACAGAATAGTTTAGATTGTCTCTTCAAGACAGTATTTATATGGTTTGCTTTGTGGTACTTTTAACAACCTTAATCTCTGTGAATCTATAATCTTGTTAGGATTAACCCAAAATCTGAATATGTAATTAGATTGAGCTCAAAACTGTGGTTTGACCTTATATCTCCTAGTGGCACAATTTCCATGTCAATGGGTTGGCCCTGGAGCATGTGGAGTGTTGGAACCCCTCAGCAGATTCTTTGGGAGCTGAGAGTCTCCTGTAACTCAAATAATGTTCAGAAAATCACAAAGGTTTTGCAAATATTGGTCTTCCAAGACTGTATGACTAGGGGTCTGGGTCAGAACATCTTCTAATGTCGCAGAACACATATTCCATTGGAGGTAAAATGTTTGCAGACCTTCCACAGTGCTGAGAGTTGCAGGTTAGGTTGAAATGAACACACCTGTTAAAGTTAGAGCAACAATATTTGGTCTGTTTGTCCCTTTTCTAGGATTCATTTATCATGGACATGTATTTCACACTGTTTCTCTTACTTAAATACAAAGTAATGTGTTGCAGTTTTAACTTTGAAATGCATAATCGCTGGTTGTGTTACTGTATTGTCTTTCACCCCTGGGTCTAAGTGATTTGCAGATGTCCTTCAGCTGTGCCTGGCCATGTTATTTTGTGGCAGGCTAAATAACAGTATTAGCATTTTACATGTGTGAAGATAGCTTTGCCCCAAGTCATATGGCAAACCAATGGTAGGATTGGATTGTGACTGCTGGTCCTCTGCTCTAGCCACTGGATGAAAACAGACATTACAGCCAGGAAATGCAAAGTAGCACTTTGCATAATGATCACAGGTCTATTAGGTAGCTTTGCTTCTTTGAAATGGTGCACCATAATTGGTAGTGCTGTCTGTACCCTAAGGCTCTTCTATAAATGAGAAGGCTTGTACAGGCTGCTTCTGGAGATCTGGAAGGGTTGAGCCTCTAACCGGTAAGACACAAAACTGTAAAAAGTTGATTATAGCTATTTAAAGAATCTGCATTCGGTTGAATTTTCTTCTCTGTGCTATCATGATAGTGTGAAGTTTCCAAAGAGCCTGGTTGGTTTTTATCTTTCAGCTTCACACTACCCAGCCAAGTTCTGCATGTGTTTCAGGGAGGAGCGGCAAAGATTAAAAAGTAGCTAGTTAGTCTCAACTACAGTCTAACAGTGGTAGAGTAGAATTAATTAATGTTTATATTGGATCTCTAGCACTACTATGACTTTTCAGCTGTATTCAAGGATACTTTATGAGCCACAAACCAAAATATTTACCAAGTATTTTAGATAGAAGTAATCTAATGTGACATTTCAAAAAAATTGCTGTGATTTTGAATGATTTGTGGTTTGTTTGGGTTTTTTTCCAAGCATAAATCTAATTCATAAAACAGTAGATACCAAGTAAATTTCAGCAAACAGTAATAGGAGTTTATTAATTTTCATTCTAAGCTGCTATTAACAGAAGTGTTCTGCAGCTGCTTGTAGCTGTCCAGATCCGTTTCCCCTATCTTTCTTACTTGTGAAATAAGGGAAAGAGGAACTTTGGGGGGTGTGGGGGGTGTTTGGTATTTTAGAATTTTTTTATTAATCTACTGTCTGGATCTGGAATGGTTGTTTTACAGTTTTCCCTGCATGGAGGACTGTCAGTATGGTCATCTTTGTGCAGTGATGCTGGTTACAGATTTTCTTTGGATTATATAATGCTGTCAAATTTACCAGGGATTAGTATTCCTGAGGTAGCTATGTATTTTCTGTATATAATAATGTGTTCTGTGTGTGTAAGGATAACCAGGCTAAATACTTTCAGCATACATTTCCTCAAGAAGTGTGCATATAATTTTCATTAAAGAAATTCCACTGAGAAAGTTATTTCCCTCCTCTTCATTCCGGTATTACAAGCGCACTCACAGGAGGGCAGAGGGGTACCAGGTTTCGGGTCTAAATTCCTTTGCCAGAGGAATGTGCAGTGAGACACAGGTACAGGCTAGCTCCACGACATACTTGTTTGGAGGGGCCCTTCTGCAACCTGGCAGCTTACAGATCTCAGATTTACAACCCTTCTTTATCTGCGTTTTTTTTTTTTTTTTTTTTTTTTTT